>JAQGBT010006914.1:0-11732 GCA_034698585.1 Disparrhopalites patrizii | reverse complement strand
AGAGAGAAAAGGATTGGAATAAAAGAGAAAACTGAAGAGAGAGAAAAGGATTGGAATAAAGGAGAAAACTGAAGAGAAAAGGATTGGAATAAAGGAGAAAAATGAAAATGATGAAGCTGAGAAATTTGAAAAAACGGGGAAACTGAAAAAGAGAGGAAATCTGAAGCGAGAAAAGGGAAGAAACTGAAGAGAGAAAAAGAGAAAAATTGGAGAAAAGGAAGAAACAACAGAGAAAAAGAGAAAAAATGGAGAAAAGGAAGAAACTGGAGAGAGAGAAAAAGAGAAAAAATGGAGAAAAGGAAGAAACTGGAGAGAGAGAAAAAGAGAGGCAAATATGAGCTGCAAAGAAACGCTGAAAATGGAGGGAGAGAAAGAGAGAAGAACAAGCTGGAAAGGAAAATTATGAGCCCGCAGAAGAAAAATGGTAGAAAGAGACAATCAAGGATCAAAGACGTGAGCTGAGACTGTGCCATTAACCAGAAGGGAGATTTTTTTCTATGTAATATTTTTTTTGTTTTTCGTCCAAAAAAAAATCCAAACCCATGGACTGTTTTATTGTTCGTGTACATAAATAAATCATATCGTGGTTATAAAAAACCAATATGTTTATAAAGGTAGGAGGTGGAGGTGGGTTAATACTAGGCAAATGGAAAGGTAATGTCCCATGGAGTTGTCCCACTCCCTCCCCCTTGCTCTTGTTATTATTATTATCATCCTCATAATCATGCCATAAGAAATAAGGCACATTGTTAGAGAGAGAGAGAGTCCACATATGACAGTACCACTACCAACCACGACTACCACACCAAGTCTATTCATGATAAAGCACATGGTTTGTGGTTATTTCATAACGTATCATTATTTGTCTCAAGTCCATGAATAAAGCAAATTGTCGTAATAATCATAATAATAATAATGACAACAATGCTCCTCAACATCACTCACTCTCTTCTCTCCGTATCAAGTGTACTTATTTCGATTTTTTTTTATTATATCCTCCTCCCCAAGTCCATTCATACGTTCCTTGTGACGAGATTTTGTTTTTAGTTTTGGAGGAAGGTACACATATTTATAGGTATACATACGTTCAAAAAAAAACTATTAAATTCTTATTATATCTACCAATGGAAGGGGAAGGGGAATATATAAGTATTCCTTTTTATAAAAACCATATCTTTTCCATGCAATGTCCATCCATTATTATGGTACAGATTATAATTTTTATTCTTATGCACATACCATCACAACTATTCTCGGCTTATAATGGGTCGTACGTGCGCGGGATGTACCTGGGAATAATAATAAGGGCCGCAGAGAGAGAGAGAGAGACAGAGAGAGAAAGAGAGAATGATGGAAAACCAACAAAACTTTTGTGAATGCATACACTCCCTTTATGATGATATTTCTGTCTACACAATTTCTGCCCAGCAATAACGTATGAAAGTGCACAAAAAAATTGTTTTTTTTTGCTGGATGACAAAAAAATTTTTTTTAGATGTGTGAATGTACCTGTATGTGTACGTATACGAGTATAAAAATTCCAATTTCATCACTTTTTTTTTTGTATTCCGCATATATAAAAATATATATGTGTTGAAGTTATAACTCGGAAAAGGAATATATGAGATGGATGGAGGGAGAGGGAAAGGAAACAATAATGGAGATGGAAGCATGACATCAAATTATAAGGTGAAACAATCATTTTCATTGGCGAGTCTTCCCTATTACATTTTACAACTGCTATATACGACCAGCCCGGTAGTAAGTTCTATGATTATTTGTTCAATGGATGTACCTTTATGTAAACGTTTATTTTATTTATTTTTTTAGGGGTGGGGGGGTTTGCTCCCTGTAAAAGAGATGGGTATAGTGTATAATATATATATACATATATATATATATATATACATATACCTTTATTTACAACAAGGTTGATTGTCTCGCGTGGGATGAAATAAAACCTACCTGTCCTCGTCCTCTATATATGACTTGTAACAAGAGCACATAGCGTCTCATTATAGTCCATATAAAAGGTATACCATTTGGAGACAGTGAGCAACCTCATACTCCGCTTGTCATGTTTAATATAAGTAAATGTAATAATATCACATCCCGAATTTATACACTATTATTTGTGTCTCTGTCATCAACAACTACCTTGTAAATTGTACACACACACTTTTTCCCATCTCTAACTTACATCTCTCTTTGTCCAAAAAAAAAGCATTTACAACCGGAACCAAGAAAATAAAGCCTCTTTTTTTTTGACGACCACACAAGCACAATAGGAGATTTTGAGGTAATTTTCTGAAGAAGACAAAACAAATAATAAAAATGAAAGGCACTACCATTATCACATTAAATTTGTTATAGTCTGCCGAGTGTCCAAGACTCCTCCTTTTTCAGAGGAAGGAGACTCTTTTTTCACACACTGAGTATTATACATATTAATAAAATACTCGGATCATTTTTCCTTCTAAAAAGTGAGGATGAACATTCTCAAAGCGAATTTTATGATTCCTTCTCATTTATAAACGCTAATTATGAAACTACCACTGCGGGTTGGGGGAAGCCTGTAGAAATTCTCTCTTGCAGAGAGCTATTAAAATTAAATAAGTTAGAGTGATTGAATATTGAAAAATAACCCTTTCGCTTATACTGAACCCACGTATAAAAAAAATTATGTGTAAGATATTCTACGTGTACGAAATTTCGACTGTGAGAACTACTTACAAAAATTATCATCAAATGACTAATATACAACAGAGAAAGGGAATGGTGAATTCGTTCGAGCATCAGATTAAAGGCGAAAGGGAGGGAGGAAAGCGCCATGAAATATTGAAAGAAAAAATTATTGCAGCAGAAGGAGACAAACAAGAATAATAATAAAAATAAATTGAATAAAAAAAATTGAAACGAAAGAATCAGAGACAAAATGGGAACGAGTATAAACTAAATAAAACTGGAGAGGGAAGATGAGAAAGGGAAAATTAAGAAGAAAGAAAATTAAAAAGGATGAGAAAGAAAAACATTTAGAAGGGAGAAAGAAGATGAGAAAAAAAGAAAATTAAAAGGGAGAAAGCAGATGAGAGAAAAAAATTAATAGGGTGAGCAGATGAGAGAAAAAAATTAAAAGGGTGAGAAGATGAGAGAAAAAAGAATATTAAGAGAATATGGAAAAGAAATGGAATTTAGAAGGGAGAAAGAAGATGATAAAAAAAGAAAATTAAAAGCGAAAGAGAGAAGATGAGAATGAAGGAGATTAAAAATGGAACTTGAGAACATTAAATATAAACGTAAGAAGAAGATAAGGGTAGAAAGACATGCAAAGGGAAACAAAAATGAAAGAGAAAGACAGATCGAGATGAAAGGACATATATGGGACAATGAGAGGGTAAATGTGGAAAATTTGTAATAATAAAGTAAAAACCAGTGCATAATAATATGGATAGACAGGAATAAAAAAAAAGTCTCGCTAATCGTATGTGATGTAAAAATCTTTTGTTTCATTGTGTACCTGCGGACTTGTGTGAATTGTTACAAGTGTACATAATAACCTTTTACACATTCGTACGCGCACATTATGTACACACATATGAACTACAGACTTGCCTCCCTTTTCCCCTCATTTTTATGGTAAAAAAAGGAGACCAGAAAAAAATCATTGATGCCACATCCCCATATTTTTCCTCACATGCATATGATTTCCCTCATTTCGCCGGATGTACAAATTGCTCCTGTTGAAATGAGAGGGAGAGAGAGAGAAAAAAAAGGATACTTGATAATATGACAGATTTTCAAGAGCTATCCATTACTTACCAAGTATATTTGGTGAATACTGATGAAATTATATATTTATGAGTTTTATGGCGGAGAGCTGAGCAGTCGACAGTAGGTTTTATTGTGCGGTGCTCATTGGATCATGGTTCCGCTCTTGTATTTACTGAATATATATATTCTTCACATTCATGGAACATATGTACACACACATGTACCCAAATTTGTCTCTCTTTTTTTGGGGGGCAGTCACAAAAAAAAAATAACAGAATAAAAATGACGACCAAACACATGCACACCCTCACATATATTATTTGCTTGTGATTGTTCATACTTTTGCAATGAGATTTTTTTTTTATTGTAGCTCCTTTTTTTCTATATGTATACGCACGCACAGGAGAATTTGTCAACTTTTCATAGGATTTGTACAATCATAATCATTAAAAAGAGAGAATGAGCGTCAGACAAAATAGTTTCCCACTCTTTCACGAGTAATTCTACACTATAATCATAATCCTAAGCACAAAAACCCATTTCTGTCGTTACACGCTCTCGAGATTTTTTAGCATTGGGGACGGACGGAAGAGTGAGTGAGAGAGAGAGAGAATAACGACAAACAATAATAATAATAAAAAAAAACATACCTGAGCACGGACACATTATACTACACCCAAATAAAAGTTAATTTCCCCCCGATGAAATTGTGTGTCCAACGATTAGAGGAATTCCTACATAGATATATACAAAGGACATTTAATACCTATAATTTTTTATATGTGTGAGAACTATGACTTTTTTATGTCATATATAACATGTATTTATCCCTTCAAAAAAAAAATACCATGGAACGACACAGGAGGAGATGAAGATCCTGTCGTCACTCATAAATTTATGTCCTCAATTCCACCTGTCCATCCCATCCCCACCGGATTTCGTTTCTCAGGATTTTGGTTTATTTTATACTATACTATTACTCTTTTCTACTTACGTATAGGTATTATAATGGAAGAAAGTATAACACTTTTCCCCTAGAGTTTCATCTTTTTTTTTTCTGCCCTCCAAAAAAAAAAGTACTAATCCTCTCACTCACTTCCAAGGGGGTAATCACAGGTATCAAATTAAAATACAATTGACAAAAATCTGCATTTTTTAAACTTTTTTTGCACTGCATAACACAAAAGGTGTACATACATACATATGTGGAGAGAAGGGAGATGTGGTTTTGTTATTTACTGGTGGGATCTCTGCTTCATTCAAACTTTACCAGGGAGATAGAGAGATGGGAAGGGGAAAATAGAGAGAGAAAACTAGAGAAACAGAAGGAGGGAAAAAGTGAGAGAATGGTTGGGAGAGAGACGAAGAGAAGAAGAGAGAAAGAGTGAGAAACAGAATGAAAGAGAGAGAAAGAGGGAGAAATAGAATGAAAGAGAGAGAAAGAGGGAGAAAGAGAATGAAAGAGAGAGAAAGAGAGAGAAAGAGAATGAAAGAGAGACAAAAATACAAATAAGAGAGGGAAAGAGTGAGAAAAAGAATGAAAGAGGGAGAAAGAGGGGGAAAAAGAATGAAAGAGAGAGAAAGAGAGAGAAAGAGAGAAAAAGAGAGAGAAAGAGGGAGAAAGAGAGAGATTCCACTCACACAATAAATGCATTAGTAATTTAACTGAATAATTTTTATGGGACTTTTTCTTTCCCCCTTCACAATATCACTCGTGGTGTACCTATATATCACTTGAAAAGGCAATTACGTACATCCTCCTTAATTCTAATGGCACTGCCACCACCACCAGTTAAAACGTCCCTGCCAATATCCCCTAGTCATTGAACACGTTCTGCGGCTCAATCCACTATTTATGTACTTACATATGTACATATATGTAAAGGGATGGACACACATTAGAAGAGATAAAAAAAAATTGGTAAAGGAGTCATTGAGAAAGAGAAAAATCCCCGGACTTGTCTCTCACAGTATGGTGTATGTAGTGTAAACTGGTCATTTTCTTTATTTCTTCCCCTTTCCTTCTTTTTTTTTGAGTAAAGCAAGTATACTTATTTTTTTTACTAGTTACCATCAAACTTCTCATGTTACCTGGCAAATTTTTTTAATTTCACCCTTCTAAATCATATACATCCGTACATGTGTGCAATGTATCTTCCAATCTTCTTCAGTCCAGTGTATATCCTTCCAGATGCCCATGTTATACTCATATGTGATATAGAAACATGTTACATGTATATGCCGGCAACCCGCAAGTACTTGACCAATAAAAATAATTGTGGGGAGAAGACGACACATGTAAAAGAAATGGAGGGACGAGAGGGAGACTGCTTAATTTGATTAATGTGAGATATGAAAACATTTATTCGGATGCGGAGTCGTTATTATCCTTCAGAGATGAACAAGGGGATACTTTATATGTGTATAGAAACATGGAGTAACCTTAAGTTCGATTTGGAAAGGGATTGTGGACGTTTATTAGAATACAAACACGATAAAAGTCATTTCAACTCATCATAATAAATGTTTTTTTTTTCTTGAGGTAATTTTTTTTATGTGAAAACATAATATACTTTATGTCTTGCTCCTGCTCCCTAACCAATGACTCGGTGACATGACAAAGCTTTCCTCCGGCATTCTTTAGAGAGAGAGAGAGAGAGAGAGAGAGAGAGAGAGAAAGAGCATTGTAGTAACACACAGGGCGAAAGAGTTATAGAGACGAAATATGTCCAATATAAAATAAAAACTTGTTGCCGTTAAATTCTTTAAAATGTTACATATACATTGAGTCAAGTTTTTAAAGGGATCCTCTTTCTCTCTCTCTCTCTCTTTCTATCTCTTTCCTTCTCTCTATCTCGCTTTCCCTGTCCAAAGTATCCACGAAGAGGGAAAGGGAGACGCGGGAGAGTGCGACTTGATGATAAAATTGTCATAAACAGTTTTTGATCTGTCTTGGAGTACGACCATGTACCCATATGTATACAAGATACATTAGGTTCATCTTGAGCCCTCAAGTATGTAGTAGTAGCCTTTAGAGGATGATTTTTTTGTGTCCACACAATGATAATAATAATAACTACCCACCACCAGTATTTGGTGAGTTTTAGCATATAAATTATGCACATAAACAAGTACATGATGCTTCATGCTGACAGCCTGCATGCAGGCCCCCATAGCTCCTATTTACAATATTTTTTTTTACTAAACAGGGAGGATGTGGTTATACATAGAAAATTATAATGTGTATTTACATGTATAGAGAGAGAGAGAAACACTTTTTACACATACACCAAAAAAAAATATCATTTCTGACTCACTCCCATATATTTTGGCCCTAAAGTCTTTTGGGCTGGGCGGTTGTAGTCAACCACGTCCACCTCAGAAAGAGAGAGAGAGAAAGGACCGAGCATTGTCGACAACATAGTAAATCAATGTAAACTGTTCAAATAAAATACAAAATTCACATTTAAATGTGAACTTTTTGATTATTATTATGGCTAATACAAGCATGTAGGAGTATGTACGTATGGGATACGTATAGGCGTATGTACAGAGGTTACAAAAAATTGGTGGAAATTAGGTAAAAAGAATGGACTTCTGCTGGTGTCTACCAGGCGGCTATTTAGTATGTACATATGTATATACATACATATATAAATATATATATCATTATTTATATTATTAGGTTCACAATAGGTTAATATAGGGAGAGATGAGAGGGTGAGGACTGTTCAGTGTTCACTCTCTGTGGAGTGGTAATCAAGCACCTTTAATGTATGCATGCACGCATTTATTTATGTGAACACCCTGTCCCTTGAAAAATGTACCAAAAAGTGATTGCCCATTCCAAATGACAGATATGTATATGTGTGTGATCATAGGTATATTAGGTATATACACTTGTCCAATATGAACCTAAATGAATAAGCAATGCCTCTCTCCCTCTTGAACCGATATGTGATTGGGATATGTGAAACAATGACATATTTTTTCTTTTTTTTTTGTTCTAATTTATTTCCTATACACATTCACAAACACCTGTGTGATGGTGAATATGTCCCAAGAGCCATAATTGTCCCGGATCAGGGTGATACACCACTATATAAAGGTGTACACCACCCATCATATACAGCTTGAGAGGAAAACAGCATTACTATTTCCCTTTGTGAAAAAAAGTCATTTTGACAAATGTAACTAAAAAAACAAAAGTTGAACGAGTCAAGTCCATCCTATGTAAAGAGAGAGAGAGAGAGAAAATGCATCCTACAGCAATAATAATAAATTAATGTGAATGATAATCATTATTCTTTTCTTCCTCTCTCATCTCTCTCTCTCTCTGTCATCCTCTTTCCCCTCAAAAAACATTCTCCCTTTCTCTCAGTCCCTCTCTTCCCTATTTGTATTTGCCCTCTCATGTGTGTTAAATAATATAAATGCTCTGTCCAACAACACGGATATATAGATGGACTCATCAAATCCTAATCATAATCAATATACAAAAGAATATAATGCGTATGTATATACACAAGGAGCTGGGCAAAGGACGCACCTTTTGTCACAAAAAGTCATCTCGCAACAAATGAGATCATAATAACCAAACTAGCTTTTTTTTTTATCTCTATCTCTCTTATTTCATATGATCATATAGGAAAACAACTTTAGGAACAACATCATCATCGAAATCTTATACGTATTCTCTCTCTCTTGCAATTCCACTGTCCACATTTAATATTTTTCCCTTTTGTATTTATTTACTACAATAGAGCCGCGCGATATTTTTTTTTTGTTGAAATAAATATAAATTTATACGATGATGGCGACGCTAATGATTATTAGTGGTAGTGCCTACATATGTCCATGTTTATGCAAGGGGAGTAATAATAACAACAATAAAAGCCGAGGGACATTATATATGTATGTGCTTGTCTTTTTCCTCACATGCGCTTTTTCCTCATTTTTTTCTTTCTCTTTCTCTCTCTCTCTCTCTCTCTCTCTTGGCCCTACATTTTTGCTCCGTGCTCATCACAGTAGTTAATGTTCACTCTGCAGGTGTAATGTACGTGGGGACGCGTATATAAAAATTATTATTATGACCCCTTATTATTATATATATAGATATAGAGTGGAGTGAGGAGGAACATCAATTCTCTCAACACGCTTCGCTGGGTACTGGTTTTGTATGTTTTTGCATGGATAATGGCCATCGTATTTATGATGTGTGTATGTACACTGGGACTTGTGGACTTACCACAGGTGTGTATAGGTACGTGTTAATCACATAAAATCTAAAAATTCCATATTTGCTGAAGGAAGGACTATATTTATATGAAATGGTCATAAAACTAGTTTCCCTCGCTTTGTAACTGGTCTGTGTGAGACAAAGTCAGGGAAATAAAGAGAGAAATGGAGAACGAGAGAAAGAATAGAGGCAGGAATACAGGGAGGATGGCAGAAAAATAGATCCAGAAATAGAAAAACAGAAAGAGAGAAAAAACAAAAGGGCAGAAATAGAGAAAGATGGAGAGTGAAATAGGTGGAAAAAATAGAGGGAGAGACACATACATATACATATGTACATAGATACAAAAATGAAAAGAGACAGAATCAATTGAGGAAAATAAAGGGAGAAAGAGAGAAAGAGAGAGAGTGGAAATTAAAAAAATAGAGAAAGAGAGAAAGAGGAGAATATAAAAAATAAAGAAAGAGGAAATTATAAACAAATAAAGAAAGAGAGAGAGAGAGGAAAATAGAGAAAAGGTGTAGGGAAAAACAAAAAGTACGGAGAGAAATCAATATAGACAAAAATAGACACAATTGGAGGAAAAACAATTAAGAGAGAAATAGGGGAAATAAAGAGAGAAAGAGATACAATAGAGAATATTAAAAGAGAGAAAAAGAGAGCAAGAAAGAAAATCGGAAAAATTAAAAGAGAAAATAAAGAAAATAGGAAAAATTAAAAGAGAAGATAAAGAAAATAGGAAAAATTAAAAGAGAAAATAAAGAAAATAGGAAAAATTAAAAGAGAAAATAAAGAAAATAGGAAAAATTAAAAGAGAAAAAGAAAAAGAAAATAAACTGAAATTGAGAAAATTAGAGGTAAATTCGAGAGACAAAATTACAAAAAAATTTGAGACGAGAGAAAAAATAGAGACAGAAATACAGATAAGCAATGAGAAGTGATGAGAGAATCAAAATGATAGGAAAATTAACAGAAAGAAGAAAAAAATCAAATACCCATGCACTCACACCATCTCACTCAATTTTCATCTTGTAAAATTTCCCTCCTTAAAAAAATTAACTTGTACAATAATTTCCACATTGTTGTTAAATAAACAAAATTATCTACATTAGATCCATCCAAATACTTCCCCAAGAGCTTACATTTTATTTTGCTCTTCATATTATAACTCATGGGCTTGAATCCCATTAGTATCACATTTGTCCCCCCTCACAACCTCACAGAAGAGAGAAGACAGAAAAAAACACAGAGTAGCACAGTCCAACAAAGTAGCAAAAGCTATCCATCTGGCAAATCATCAATCAGCAGAGAGAAGAGAGCTGGCAATGTAAGTTATATACGAATTGAATAAAATGCCCCAAGTTTCGTTGGAATAAACAACAATTATAGAAAAAATACTTTTAAAAGACAGTACAAATTATATGAGCATTTTTTTTTACTTTTTTTTAAAGGGGGAATTCTCTGGGGAGGGTTTCAGAGGGGGAGGTAAGATTCATATGCATATCGATGAGAAGAGTTGTTGGTCATCGTCTTTGGGGGGAAAAAAAGAAGTAGTAGTAGCACAGTGTAAATTGTTCAAGTTCCAACAGGTTTTTTCCTCCTTTTTTTTCTCTTATATATTTTTTTATTCTGTTTTCGTTGTGGATTTTTAGATAACTTCTCTCCTTTGCCATCACTATCTATTACTCTTAGAGGCTACCAACAACTCTTTTGTGACAAAAGGTATACATGAATTATGATTATTAGGGGGAGAGACAAGAGTGGAATGTGAAGAGCACAAACAAGGATTTGTGAGTCTTTTATAATGATTTCGTCACAAAAATATTGGGGAAGGAGGATTAAAGTATGAGTGAAAGAGAGAGAGAGAGAGAATGAAAGAGATAAAAAAAAGTAGTTATAATGTTCGGCTTTGTATTGACAATTGAAATTATTGGTGACGTAATCATGGCAGGGACATTATCAACCAGGAATTATTGGAACTTCTGCTCGCAATGTCATCAAAAAAGGGCACATTATAAGGAGAAGAAGCAATCAAAAATTTGAACTCTCCACCGTCTCAACCGCCGATATGTTAATATACTCCTAATATGGAGATGAAACACCTGCTCAATACACATCATGTCTTTTGAGGTTACTGAAAATGACGGGGAGAGATAATAAGGGGAGAAGCGAGAGAGAAGAAATTCAAAAAAAAATTAAAGAAGTAGTAAGAAGATAGCAAACCGAGAATAAAGAAAAAAGAACAACTGCATATATAGAGAGACACGGGATGTGAAAATTGAAAAATAAAATGAGGAGAACTAGAAAAAGGAAATGAGGAGAACTAGAAAAAGGAAA
Organism: Disparrhopalites patrizii; assembly: GCA_034698585.1. Taxonomy (NCBI): domain Eukaryota; kingdom Metazoa; phylum Arthropoda; class Collembola; order Symphypleona; family Sminthuridae; genus Disparrhopalites; species Disparrhopalites patrizii. The sequence continues at coordinate 385 of JAQGBT010006914.1, read as the reverse complement.
TGAGGAGAAAGAAAAAGAAAATGAGTAGAAATAGAAAAAGGAAATGAGAAAAAATAAAAAAAGAAAGTGAGGAGACATACAAAAAGAAAATGAGGATAAATACAAAAAGAAAATGAGGAGAAATACGAAAAGAAAATGAGGAGAAATACAAAAAGAAAATGAGGAGAAATACAAAAAGATACAAGAAGGTTGACAGAGAAGGACAGGGAGTAAAATAAGGAAAGATAAGGGACGGTAGGGATACATAAGAGCGAGGAAATGGAAGAATACAAGAAAAAATAAACCGAAAGTGAAAGAATACAAGAGAGAAATAAACCGAAAGTGAAAGAATACAAGAGAGAAATAAACCGAAAGTGAAAGAATACAAGAGAGAAATAAACCGAAA
>JAQGBT010006913.1:0-11733 GCA_034698585.1 Disparrhopalites patrizii | reverse complement strand
CCATAATCAAATTGAAATTCCATAATCAAATTGAAATTCCATAATCAAATTGAAATTCAATAATCAAATTGAAATTCCATAATCAAATTGAAATTCCATAATCAAATTGAAATTCCATAATTAAATTGAAATTCCATAATCAAATTGAAATTCCATAATCCTCCAGATGGTTTCCCTTGTACTCGGCGGAATTGAACCTGGAAGCCTTAGCGGGTGGTGAAAGCTGGAGGCGGCAGCTTTCACTATGAAGGAAACACAATGTCCGCATGTTTTTCCTTTTCACTGTTTGAACTAAATCCAATCTTGCTTTTGTTCTTCCTTGTTGTTTTTTCGTTTTTTAATTTTTATTTAATTCTATCATTTTTATTACATTGTGAAGAGATTTTTGGGTTTAGGTTTGAGGTTTATGGTTTTTATTTTGGTGAAAGCATTTTCGGTGAAAGTCAGAGCTCGATGGTAGGAGCCATAAAATTTAATTCTGGTCGTAGGACCAGGAAACGCGGGCAAATTTAAACTTGTCTCATTTTCCTATTACTCATTCCATATTTCGATATTTCACAGCTTCCCTTTTGAGTGCGAGGGCATAAAAATAAAAGCATAGGCACAAAGCCAATATCAAATGATGTCCAATTTTTACTCTTTTTATCATATATCAAAGATTTTATGTATTAATGCTCAGGCTAATTCATTTTTCCTCTTCTCTCTCTCGAGCAAATACTCTTTTGACGCTCATTTGACATTACAATTATAATTATAAGGACTTTTACCTAGTGTTAAACCACACATACGTACGTGATTTCCTTCAGATTGATTATAGAAACCAAAGTTGGCATTAAAAATCAAAATCATCATTAGTTTGTACGGTCATAGTTGTTCAAAACAAAGCTCACATGTGTCATTATTACATCGTCATCTTCAGTGGATTTTGAGATGTTTATAATCATTGATGAAGTCATGGAGTTCTTGGACAGTTGGCTGGATGTGTTTTAATTGGGGGTGAAGAACAAGTAAAATATATTGGATTTTTTAAATACTTTGTTCAAGAGTTTTCATTGAACGCAACGTTACTCGGCAACTAATCGGGGCTTGATGGGTGTGTTTGTAAGACTGACATTGTAATCAGACTCGTGTGTGCACACCTGTTGTAGTGTGTCTACTGCATTTAATTGTGGTTGAAGGTTTTTTGGGGATCAAAAGTTGAACTCTCCCATTAAAAGTAGGAGTTAATTGTACCGATAAGATGACCATTTTTCGGAAGGATCCTTGCGGAATCATTTGCGTGTTCATCACCTATGCCGCTGTTTTTTATGCAGATTATGTTGTCACGCGATGGATACTCCTGACGACGTTCTATGACAGGTGAGGGAGGTGGTTGTATTCGTTGGCTTGAAATGACCGGCGTATAATTTTATGGAAAAGATTCTCTATAAACAATCCGTTCGTACTTTAGGTTTGATAAGAAGTATCCTGATGTGAATTTTCTTTGTTTTTCCTTTCACAGTTTATGGGGTAGTTTCCACTTGGTTATATTCAATATAATCATTGGATTTTTAGGCGCTGCACATTTAAGAGCCGTTTTGTCTGATCCTGGTATCGTACCTTTACCTCAATCTAGGATCGACTTCTCGGACTACCACTCTAAGGGTATAAACTAAATTTCTTATATGTAGTCTGGTAGGTTTGTGTAAATGTGGGAACGAAGAGATGTAGGCATCCGCGGCTATCCACACCATTTAAATATCACTTGTTATTGCAAATGCTAGATGTTTTCTGATTTGTTTTAAGTAGAACGAGAGGATAGTGATGGAAGTTGGACAATCTGTACACGGTGTGAAGCTTACCGTCCGCCAAGGGCACATCATTGCAGAATTTGTAACAGATGCGTTCGTCGAATGGATCATCACTGCCCATGGTATACTTATTTATATATGCATATTTAAATGCTCGTGTGTAAACCTCTTTCAACATTTCAAACGTTTTAGACATTGTCGACAATTAATATGGGCTTAAAATTTTTGTACACAGGATCAACAATTGTGTTGGAGAATGGAATCAAAAATATTTTATGCAGTTTCTAATTTACGTTGGGCTTTTATCGGCATATGCCGCCGCTTTAGTTGTGTACAGCTGGACCACCACTGATTGTCCTTACTGTCCAACGGACTTGCTTGTGAAACAATCCAGAGTGTTAGTAACACAATTTTATTGCATGTTACTACAGATATGTGTTATTCGTCAAATGAATTTTGACTTTCCTTCCATAGATTGCATTCAGTCATCCTAATGTTGGAGAGTTTGTTGTTTGGAATGTTTGTTTTGGCTATCATGATTGACCAACTTTCAGCGATATTCTCCGATGAAACTGCTGTCGAACACGTAAAATTTACATACATTTATTTCCCTATAAGTACATTCTGTAGTAGTTCGGGAAATTTACGAAGTCTTGTTTGTTATAACGTTTAGGTAAAACGGCTTGGACGTCACAGACCAAGGAAACCTCGTATGGCATTGCTTAGCGAAATTTGTGGTCGTGGCCCATTGTTTGTATGGCTTCTTCCATGCCATAATGGTCCAAGGGGTTTTGAACCTGCTACCAATTTTCACGTTTGAACATCACATCTAATAGTCACCACAACAAATACTTTAACCTCACGGTATTTTGGTTTATTGCGTTTACATTTTTACGCTAATTTTGAATCATTTCATAAGTGATCGTACCAAATGAATACTTGGTCAACTTCAATGTTGTATTTCTGATTTCATTAATCCAAAGATCTCTCTTGGTTCAATCTTTCTGTTTCAGTAATCCTTTGTTACTGCCATGCCTTCCGGTGAGTAGTTTAGTTTCGTAATAAGTTACACTAAGCAACCTGGCACATTACCGCAACTTATGCCGGAGGCAGTGTCCCTGTAGGATGTACTGCGAATGATTAAACCCCCAGTGTATTTTTAATTTGTATCAATTACTGTGGATTTGTTTTACTTCATGGGTAAAAAAAATAATTGGTATATTACGTTGCTGGTCACGTTATGATTTTCGCCCAACGTAAAATCTGCTAGATAAAGCAGATAGTAATTGTAATTTTTAGTATATATAATATATATTATAATGTCTGTATATACATATATACGATACTTCAAATGGAAGTGTAATTTGCAATGCATACTTAGGTGTAGACAGAACACTGGATAGAAGCAATCATGGAAGAAAATAATTGAGCAGAAAAGTACTTCGAAGTCTCAAGTAATTTCTAATTTTTTGGATGCGTAAATTCTATCTTAACTTGCATATGACACATTGTGTAGGAACTAGGAACCAAAATCACTGTTGAACATAGGAAGTTGATGCCTTGAAATCACTTCTATTTATGTTTATATCTTCCAATTCAAAATGAACCGTTTGATATGGCTTGTCGCTATTTTCATTTTATATTGCTCAGAAATCTATTTATATTATGCTTTATGCTATTGTTTTTATATGAGAATACACAACATACATACATATAAAATGATATTTTCGTAAGTCAAAACGCAGTATACGTATTGTTTTGTGTCTTATGTTAATTTTTTGTTACTTTTTGTTTTCCTGAAATGTACTTGGATCGGTATTATCTTGTCTCACAACTGGTACTCCATATTTACACAAGTACAACAAATACAAGTAGGATTTCATACATACCTATAGAAATTACGTCTACTAATTCTTCCAGGTCTTCGGGCAAGCATATTGAGACAATTGTGCCTTTAATCCATACTTTCTAGAAATACCTAATTACCTAGTTGGTTTCTAAAGCACTGGTTTGTGAAAAGACATTCCTTTAAGTGTCAAGGGGTTACAATGTGGATTCGGTAAAACTTAGTAGTTTTATTTTCATCTGATTCCAAAAGTCTTTTAATTTTATGTAGCTTTAATTTCCAAAATACTTTTACAATCGTGTTACTTTTACGAGTCAAAAACTATCCGATTTTGTGTTTGTTCTTGTTTGAATGTGAATGTTTAGGTATGCAATTATATATGTATGCATACAGTACAGAGAGATTTGCTGTATAAAGACCTGATTATGACTATTGATGTTCTGTGTTGAAGTTTTATTGCGTAAGTAAACTGTTTTTGCTATTACTTGTTTGTTGATTACAAGAACCTCGAAAAATGTACTCGAGAAATTGCGAATCGTGGCTTTGGAAAATTGTTTCCATTTTGTATAGCTGTATGCATGTAAGTTGTACAAGTATTTTTGTAAATGGCTGACCACGGTCTCCGGTACGTACATTAAAATTATCAATATTTTTCTTACTCAGTCACGTGTGTAGTCTTCAAAGTAAGGAAGGATTATGTTATTATTTATTATTGTTACAATTTATAAATGGACAACAATTATTGTTACTTGTAAGGTAACTAACAGGTGCTTCGGTTACGCATAAATCCGAGTGTTAATTTGCATCAGGAGAAATTATCTACTAAGTTAAATTCGTTCACATTAAATGTATATAAAACATATTTATTTACATTGTACATACTGCGTACATGCATTTATTCTTCAGATCAGGTGTGTGATGTGACAATTTGTGACTGCTAGTTCGTACAGCAATTTCATTCATAATAAACTTTCGTAATAAATCACTGACTTTCAGAATTTAACAAAATGATGTGTATCTTGCATTTGTGCATTATCAGGTTATAATTTATTAAAATTATATACATACATATGTATATGTAATGCATTGTTTTAGCATACTCTTACCTACTTAAGCCAACGTAAAACTCGGTTGTGCGTAAAATATCCTTAAAATCCTGTCATACCGAAAATTGTTTTACGACTTTGACGGAGGGATAAAGGTGGAGCAATGCCAAGTGGAACATTCTGGGTGGAACATCGTTTTGACAGGTTTTATCAAATCGTAAAACGTTGATGGGTACAACGAACTCGATGAGCAATCGCTAATACTTTTGCGAACAACTTATATTTTGTTGGGAATAATGTAATGTTTTGGGTCATTATTTTCAGTAGCTATGTATAGTGGGAATACTGGAAAGAGGTCTTTCGTCAAATACGCGTTTCCACACAGTTATAACATTACAACTTTTAAAGTAAATTGGCATGATACAAGGTACGCTCGATTACATAAGAAATAAAGAAATCAGTGTTTGTGATGTCCTTTCCTGCAATCAATAGGAGGTACAAGGATTAGTTCTGCCCCAAAGTACAGCGAATCAAAGTGTTTTAGCTATCAATCCTGAGCCAGTAAAATCATTGGCAGAATCTTTTACCACAATGAATAAATGTCTTGTGCAGATGCAATGTAATTAGGTAATTATTGAATTTACACTTTCCCGTTACGAATGCATGTCCTTTCTCCTTTCATCTGTGCTCTTATTACATAGATTTTAATTTGTAGATCATTTAAAAAAAAAATTGAAAACACTTCTTTTCCGGAACTCCATAACCTAATCAGCGTAAAGCAGAAATTGGTTAGCGTAAGCCAAAGAATTGTACGCTTAATTGAAATTAAATTAAAATCGATAAAAATTAGGTGACGGTTGAAGCTGAATCCTTGAAAATAATGCTGCCTAGTAAGAAATTATGTACACAAAAATCAGTTTATACAATTGTACAGTCGACGTTCACATTGCATTTTTAGCTTGCAAACATCCTGTCAAGCTTCTCACCTAGCTTCCTGCCCTTTGGAAGCAACTTTAAGGTTGACTCTGTTTACTTCCGGTAGTCTGGCTTCCTCTACCTCTCGGCTAATTTCCGTCCTTGGTACATATCCGAAGGAAGAGGAAAGACAGATTTGGTGTAGCTATTAGCTATACTCGTCACGTCATCCTCATGTGTACCACCAGACGTCTATCAACGTAGCACGAGGTGGTGTTGGAAGCGCCGTATCCACAGAATCAGGAGGAAGGGGCTGAGAAGAGATAAAAATAGAAAATTCCGCAAGATCGCAAATCTTTGGTTCGTCATTGTTTAGATTGACAATTTCATGCATGCTTGGTCTCTTCAGGCTTACCACAACAATTGCAGAAGTACCATGTCTCTGACGCACACATTAATTTTCAAAGAAAATTTCATCTTCACACGATTTTAAGCAACATCAAGTCATTCAGAATACCACACATAATGTAGGGTTCACCTGAATTTTAGCCTATGCCTATTTCATTCCAGTAATGCGTTATCCTCCACATATTTTGCAGGGGTTGAATAAGGGCGAAGGGGCATCGCGAGACATTTGTACCTGCCATGGACATAAAATGACGAATGTGTCACGTCTGAACGGCGGAGTAAAATATGTATGAATATTCCATATATATATATATTTTGTATTGTTTATACGCGATTATGCATGCATGTAAGCATGCTCATAACTTAAATATGCATGTAGATAGAAAGTCTCTAGCTTTTTTCATCTTGAAAAGTGATGGAAATGTCATTGTGTGCCAAGTGGGACAGAGAAAATATAGGGAATTTTATTTTCCAAACACTCGGTTTCAGGTGTCACCTTTTTTTTTTTTCTCGGGGGGTTTTTGAACTCCTCGGAGAGACGTGTGAACATATGTACAAACAGCTTGTCACTTACCTTTTGTAGTACGAATAATACACGTCCACACCCTTTTCCCAGTACCCCTATATAATTCATCTACTTTGGAGAAACCTTTCCATTGTCTGTACATAGTATTTGTGTTACTTTTAGCAAAAAGGAATCCCTCCAAGCTGGGAGGGAACAACGTGAAAAAAAGCATGGTTAGGAGCTCATCCAGTTTTTTTTTCTGACAGGATGACATCAGTAACTTACTAGTCTACTTTCGCTTTTCTCAACGTGCAAGAGGAACCACAACAAAAGAATGTAAGCCGCCGTGAATATTATTGGGATGATGAATAGCATAATGGATCTATTACCGTCTATTCTTGTCTTTTGGGGCTCGAGGGAGATTGGCGGGTGTAGCAGTGGAGTTGTGGTGAAAGTGGAATCATCTGTAAGCAAACCCATAAGTTGTCCAAATATTTCCATTTTGGTTTGTTTACAGCACGCAAAAGGGACTTAATTAGGTCGTCATGTGGTATGAATTGGGTTAAATACGGATTATTTTAATGAAATTCTTTAATTTTCATATTTTGCGTGCCTAATTATTTAATTCATAATTGTTTCCCCTATAGAAATATCATGGAAAGGCAGTGTACATTTGTGTCATTCCGCTTGCTTTCACCACCGCCTACTGAATTTAATTCAGCTCCCTCGGAGTGAAGCAGAGACAGCTTGAACAAGGTTGAGAGCGGTACATGGGCAGATGGGATTGACGACTGAATCACGACTTTCTCCAAAGAAAATTAAATCTCACATACACATGTTATTATTATCTCTAAATGTTCTGGTGGAATGAAATTCTGTTTACATTGATCTTTCAGGGATGGAGGTTGTGAAAATAAACATTCCTCTCCGATACACTTTCCCTTTTGACTGACCTACTCAATTACTCTTTTTTTTTTTTTTTTTACATAATCATGGTATATCAAGTCCCCCAAATGAACAAAAAATATCTGTTACGCTTGTTCTCTCTTGAATAACGGTATTACAAAATATAAGAACACGTGTTGGCTTTTTAGATCCTAAAAGGGTATATGTCTGTCTCATTGTGACTGTACATACTTGAGTTACTTACTGTGACAAGGCCCCAGGTGACTACCACCATCAAGTCCAAGTTCTCGGGGTTTCTTCCGGGAAATCTGCAAATGGTAAATTAGAAGGCTATATTATTTTCATTGTAAGTTGGCCGTTTTTTTTTTTTTTTGAAGTCCCGTTTTTTTTGAAACCCCGTGGGGTGTCAGAGTAAATAAACGATTTCCAAGGTATCTCCACATTGGGGTTGCGCTGGCTCTGCTCTCACTGAAAGTGAGAGTAATTGTATTTTAGTTTGCCCTATTTTTTTAAAGACTGAAATCACTAGCTTTTTTGAATGTGTAGCTTACTCTGTATAAACATATAATTGTAGTTTCTATCATTATAGCCAATTTTCTGGGCGCGTAGCTACTTCAGACATGTCTGAGTACATGTTCGCGGCGAGTTTTTTTTAGGTTCCCTCGTAAACATGATTTTGTTAGCAGATAAAGGACTCCAAGATATCGGCGTATATAGAAAAAATGGGTTGTTGTACATCTTTTTTCCGCTTCGTGGCCAACTTGGCAAATAATTTGAAAACAAGGGTTTTCTTTTCTCATCCACCATTTTTTTCTTTCATAACACTGCTTGACATACATACAAATAGTCAGTACTCAATAGATTTTATTTGAAAATTGCCGAAGATGCCGTCAACTTTGGTTATATTCACTCACCCTTCTCAATAATATAAAGAAATGTCTGTGGAGTAAGTAAAATTATTGCAAATTGTAGAAATGTCGGTAATCTTTTTGCATTTAAAAATTGCTTTATTTCGTAGTTATTGCCTAATACGGAATGACTGCAGGCCTACATTAGCAACAGTCACAGTAATCAGGAATGCTATAAAAATGATCAGGCTTGAAGTCCACTAAAAATTACAAGGTACACAAAATAAACTTTCATCCAATTCACCTTACCGCGCTCGCAACATGGTAAAATGGACCTTAATTATCAATCTGAACAAGAGGCTACCGGTTGATGCTGTTACCATTGCTGGAACTCAAAGTGAATCGTGACTTAATTTAATTCTCTCATCAAAATAGTTTTCCCCGAGGTAGATACTTGAAAGTGGTTAGGATCTAGAGCGGGTGGGTACTTCCTGCTATTTATGTACTTTCATATGATTCAGGCTGAACCCAGAAAGTCGTAAATCAGATTTTTAATGCGAAACCCACTTTCAGCGGAGCTCTTACACCGCCACTTGTGACGTCATTCGAAATCCAGTGAAAGTTTTTGCTGATGAAGAAGGATGACAAAGTGCTATCACTCATAATTTGATCCAGCCACTGGATTTTCTACCCTGTTGCAGCCAATGTGCTTGAAATTAAATTAGGCTACAAAATCACGATTGTGCGGAGAAACGCTCACAATTAGAGAAAATTGAAGCGACCCACTTCTTCCCTAGGCAACGACGCAAATTAAGGAAGACTATTGACCCTAAGTTAATTTGACTAACCTGGTTGAGTAATGAATACATCCAAAGAACGGACAAAAAGCATTCATAATTCTACCGAACGACTCGTGGCACACTTAAAGTAAAAGGCAAAATTTTCAAGACTTTCTCGCATGTCTCACCTATGCCGACGTCCGTCCACATAAACAAAACATTCTCTCCTCCCCCGGGAACAAGCAGTCTTTTGAGTGTTAAAATTAAACCCTAAATGATGTGCATTTTACTCTTTCGTAAAAAAAACATAAAAAAGTTGTTACTGGATCATCTGCCTTGCAGTGTCGAGAAAAGAGCCGCAGTATTAAATCTTACTATAAATGCAAAGGATGTAAAAAAAAATCTTAAATTTGACATGGCAGGTGAAAGTGTCTCTGCTCCCTCAAAATGGAAGAGTTTGAAGAATTTGAAAGATATGGACGTGCCTCAGTCTGAACCCTTTGTTCCCCCAGATGATTTTGACAGAGGATTTACTAAAAAAAATGTTGACCCAAATTTTAACTAATGGTGAATGGACCTGACCCTCCCCGGAGGAACAGATATCCCAATATATATCATCTTTTTATTTTATTTCCAAAGCCAGCCGTTGACAGTGTTCTGATTGAACTATATTTTTGAAGTCCAAACTATTAAAAGCTATTCGTTTTTAGAAAAAATAAACATATTTAAAAACAAAAATGTACATGTTGCAATACGGAGGGGGAGGAGGGGATGTTTTTAATGTAATATTTTTTTCTTGGTCTCGGGATAAAAATAGGAAATAGGCTACTGATCCATTCTTGTGGGGCTGAAAAAACAACACAAACAACAATAACACGAATAAATTGGGATCATTAGTTCAGCTATTACAAGGGAAGATTACATAACACAACACCCAGTTCTTCTAATAATAATGTAAATAAAAAAAAATACGTGTCAAATATGACACACATGTTCAAGTATTGACTGTAAAAAACATTCCATAGTTATTATGTGTGCTTATATAACATTCGCGTACATACGTGCATGAATGTTATTCTTTCCCCAACAAAGTTGAATAGACAAGGTTTATGGGTTTTTGTCTTTCTCTTTCACACCAAGAACAAAAGACAAGCCCCTACAGTAAATTTTGACTTATGGAGCTCTGCTGAAACACCGCCAACCAAGTTTTTTTTTTTACTTAACGAAGAGGGGAAGGGGATTACATAAGACTCTTGGAGTATTCTTATACAAGTATTACGACCGTAACTATATCTGTCTGTGTTCCCTTTGAATGCATTCAAGTGTGCTTCCAGAGTGTGATGCCTCCATTTCTTCAACTCTCTTCTTCTTCTCTAAGATTTTATTACCGATGCTCTCTCTCTCCCTCGCTAGAGTAAAATGTAGAGCAGCAGATATTTGGGTTAATGTGTTCTTGTGTACTCCTCAAAAATTGCATAAGTCATGTGGGGAAACTCTGGAATACGTCATCGGGGCAAAACACTCTGGGGATACCTTTGTATGTAATGACGCTAGTGGAAATAATGCATCGTGTATCACTTAAAATTAAGTTGGTTTTTATTGTTTTCTGTTTCAGGTCAGTTATAAAGTGCTAAATTATATATAAGGTGACACCGTCATTAAAATCTGAGAGAGGACATCTCGCACCACACTCTTTTGAGTGAGTGGTGGAAGTGAGGATTTAGCCCTGAATGGAATAGTGACACAGAGGATAGAAGGAGAAAGTGGAGAACAACATGACAAAATATTTTACAGAAAAATGGCGTTAAAGAGAGAGAGAGAGAGAGAGAGAGAGAGAGAGAGAGAGAGCGAGCGAGACCTTCTATGAAAGGAGTCAGTGCAAATCAGGGAAGCTACGAAGACCAAGAGAAAGAAAATGGAAATGTGCTAAGGATATACAAAGGTACCACACAAGAGGAGATAAAAGAGGAGAGAAAGTGATAGAATAGTACAGACGGAAAGAGAAACATATTATTATACAGCAAAAATACAACAGAAAAGGAGAAGAAGAGCAGAAGCAGAAGGAAACAAGAAATAAAGTAATAAAGGAGAACCGAAGCAGAAAAACGAAAACCAAGACAGACAAATGAAAAACTAGGCCTCAAAAGAAGAAAAAAGAAAACCGAGAAAGCAGAAGAAACAAAAAAGTAGAAAGAAGATTAGCGAGAAACAAAGGAATTAGAAAAAGAAGTTAAAGAAAGAATGAAAGCAGAAAAATAAATAAAAAGAGCAGAAGAGAAGGAGAAAGCCAGAAAGAAGCAAAATAAGGATAAAGAAAACAGAAAAGAAGGAGAAAGAGCTGAAAAGAAGGAGAAAGACCTGAAAAGAAGGAGAAAGAGCTGAAAAGAAGGAGAAAGACCTGAAAAGAAGGAGAAAGACCTGAAAAGAAGGAGAAAGACCTGAAAAGAAGGAGAAAGACCTGAAAAGAAGGAGAAAGAGCTGAAAAGAAGGAGAAAGAATACAGAAAAAGAAGGAGAAAGAGCAGAAAAGAAGGAGAAAGAATACAGAAAAAGAAGGAGAAAGAGCAGAAAAGAAGGAGAAAGAAAACAGAAAAAGAGGGAGAAAGAAAACAGAAAAAGAAGGAGAAAGAAAACAGAAAAAGAATTAGAAAGAGCAGAAAAGAAGGAGAAAGAAAACAGAAAAAGAATTAG
>JAQGBT010006912.1:0-11733 GCA_034698585.1 Disparrhopalites patrizii | reverse complement strand
TTTTCTCTTTTCCCTTGATTTTCTCTTTCGATTTTTCTCTTTTCCCCTGATTTTCTCTTTCGATTTTTCTCTTTTCCACTGATTTTCTCTTTCGATTTTTCTCTTTTCCCTTGATTTTCTCTTTCGATTTTTCTCTTTTCCCCTGATTTTCTCTTTCGATTTTTCTCTTTTCCCCTGATTTTCTCTTTCAATTTTTCTCATTTCCCCTGATTTTCTCTTTCAATTTTTCTCATTTCCCCTGATTTTCTCTTTCGATTTTTCTCTTTTCCCTTGATTTTCTCTTTCAATTTTTCTCATTTCCCCTGATTTTCTCTTTCGATTTTTCTCATTTCCCCTGATTTTCTCTTTCAATTTTTCTCATTTCCCCTGATTTTCTCTTTCGATTTTTCTATTTATATCCTTTTTCTCTTCATTTATGTCTTGTTCTCTCTTTTTTTTTTGCATTTTGCATTCTCTCTCTCTCTTCTTTGTTTTTATTCTTTGATTTCCTCCGGTTTTTGCTTACTTTTTTCTCTCCCATTTATCTCTTTCTGCTATTTCCTCTTTTGTGGATATTGTCATTTTCTCTCTCTATTTTTCTATTTTTTCCCCGGTCATTTTTGTTATTGTCTCTTACTCCCTCTTTCATTTCCTCTCTCTCTCTCCCACTATTTTTCTCTTTATCTTTCCATTTCTCGTCTTGCTTTCCTCTATTCTCCCCTTTGCCTCACTATGTATTTTTCTCCCGGTTTTCCTCTTAATTTGTCTCATTCCCTCCTTGTGTCCCATTTTTCTCCTCTTTCTTCACTAATCTTCTTCCGTGTCATTCATAAGCCCCTCAATTTCCTCTTTTGTTTCATCCCCACAATTCCTCTTCTTTCTGTCATTGTTCACTGCCACCCTTTTTTTTCTTTTTGAATACATTTCCCTTACACCATACGTTTACTATATAAACTTTTTTATTTATCGAGGGCTATTTTCTCTCTCTCTTTCTCTCTCTTGTCACCTTTCAGGGCTATTTTCTCCCTCTTTCTTGTCACCTTTCAACGCCACCCATCCTGTCCTCAATCTCCTGCTACCCGTCGCTCATGCCATTTCCGGATGTATCTCCCTCCTTTTCTCGACATATCCCCTTTGCTTTTTGGACATGGAAAGGGGTCAGGTTAAAATATCGAACAAGCACCCAAAAAAAGGGTTAAATATACCTAATGTATCCATTATATTACACCCTATATATGTAGGTAGGTAATATAGGTACTCCCGTATAGCTCTTTGTTATAGCTCTCACATTACCCCATAAAACCCCGGGGGAAAGCCTTTGAATGGTTCAAAGCGATGACTTAAATCCCGTAGTTTTTGTACACATAAAAAAGGACTCAATTTTTATTTTGAACATTTGTATAAGTCCTAAAAAAAAATCAAGTATTCCTCCTCCGTGTGACCTTTGCCCTCTGCCCCTCCCCCTTCATTTACCCCCGTATTCATGGTCCATATATAGATCGCTGGGGGTAATTACCATGGTAGGGAGGCAAGGGGATGATGATGAGGGGGAGAGCGTGGTTGGTGGTGAAGGAAAAAATGGGAGGGAGAGAAAAAAAAAACTACTCTCATCATAAGTAGCTGCAATTATGATAATAATACCTTGGAACAAGGGCTGATTACGTGATGACGCTCTATTTTTTACTTTCTCCCCCTCCCCCTCTCCCTCTGTAGACAAAGTCCCACCATTTCCCTCTTCAAAACTTATGTAAACGCATTATTTGTTCCTTTTATATAGTTACATTAGTTTTCTGTAGAAACATTCATTTGGATGTGAAATGCCCCATGCTTACTATAGGCGAGTCGCACACCAGGAGAATAAAAAAAGTTCTTTTACAACAAAAAAAATACTCCAGCTATACCACCAATGACTCATAAATGGAAGGCAGGGGAGAGGCAGGAATCTGAAGAGACGCAGATGGGAGGAGGATATAAAGAAAAGGGAGATATCAGAGACAGACAGGGTAAAGGAGATAAGTCAGGGAAAGGGGCAGACTGGCAAAGAAAATTATTTGGATGGGGCAAGAGGATATATTATACGCAGATTGAGACCGAAAATAAGATAAGAGATATAGATGGCTGAGAAGAGATATACGGAGAAAGGTGGAGGGTTGGGTTAAGATACAAAGGCAAGTAGGAGATGGAAAAGAGGTGGAAAAGATAGGGAAGATAAAGAGAATTGAGAGAAGCAACAGAGGATAAAGGCAAGTGAGATAAGACACTGCTGATAAAGACGAGGGAGATAAGATATAGAAAATAAATATAGATTCAACAAGATACAGAAGATAAAGAGGAGAGTGAGACAAGATTCAGATGATTCATGGAAAATGATAAGAAGACAAAGATAAATGGAAGAAGATACCGAAGATAATGGGAAACGACTTAGAAGACAAAGATAGGCGAGATAAGATACAGAAGATAAAGACGAGAATGAGACAAGATTCAGATGATAAATGGAAAATGATAAGAGGACAGACAAATGGAAGAAGATACCGAAGATAATGGAGAAAGACACCGAAGACAAGGATAGGCGAGATAAGATACAAAATATAAAGACGAGTAAGATAAGATTCAGGGACGAAATCTAAGAAGATACAGAAGATAAATACAAATGGAAGATAATATCGGAGATAAATACAAATCGAAGGAGTTGCAGAAGTTAAAGTCAAGTGCGAAAAGATGCAGAAGATAGCGACAAATGGGAGAAGATCAGGATATAAAGACAACTGAGAGGAGATAACGACAAACGGGAGAAGATACAGAAGATACAGACAACTGAGAGGAGATAACGACAAACGGGAGAAGATACAGAAGATACAGACAAGTGAGGGAAGATAACGACAAATGGGAGCAAATTGAATAAAGTTGCTGAGATAAGCGAGATAAAGACGAGGAAGGGAAACGAAATGAAAGTGTGCAGCACTGAGATAAGGGAAAGCGATAATAATGAGATAAAGGAGCGGATAAAAAATCTCAGAGCAGATGAAAAACAGTAATTAATACCAGAAAGATACAATATTAGAGGATACACAGATAGCAAATTGGAAAGAGCGAAAAAGTGATAAAGAGTGAGACACTAAAATACCAGGAAGAAAGTGAGAGAGAGCATGAAGGGAGACAGAAGAGAGAGAGAGTGCAAGTGGAGAGCCGGGAGTGCACTCTCATAATAATCTCTAATCCAAATGTTGAGTGTCTTTTGGAGCAAGAACACTCTCCAATATGACTGTATATTATGGTGGAGAGAGAGCAAGGGAGAGAGAGCAAGGGAGAGAGAGAGAGAGAGAGAGAGAGAGAGAGAGAGAAAGAGGGTCCGAGAGAAATAAAAAAAACTGATATACATAAGTAATCAGCCCATAAATAGCTTGGTACGGCTCGTCTCTGGGAAATACGAGCAAATAATAAAAATACTCTCTATACATGTGGATATATGTATTATATGTCCGTGTATATGGAATATATATTTACATACATATATTAAGATGACCTCATACAGCGAAGGAGTGCAATCACAAGAAAATTCTCCAGCCCCGTCAATTTCTTGTCTTTTTCTCGCCCCCCAAAAAAAACTTCCCCCCTTTTTTTTGTCTCGAGAGAAGAAACATTATTATTATGACTCAATGTGATTATGTGTGTAAAGGAGACAAAGGAGGCAAGATTTTTTTTTCTGTTATACCAAAAAAAAAAAACCTTCAAAAGTGGAGACAATCCAACTTTTTTGGGGGGAGGGAGAGGTATACTCTCTATAGAGAGAAAGAGAGAGAGGGAGAAAGAGAGAGAGAAAGCGAAGGATAATATTTTTACGAGTCTGATTAACCTGATCATATAATAATAATTGCGAGACTCAATTTTTTTCCCCAAAAGGGAAAAGTCTGGAGTATTAATCACAAGTCTGAACTTTTTCCCCTTTTATGAATTGATTAGCCTTCGCTCTTACATTTATTATTATTATTCCCATGGAATTATTATTACTCCCGAAGAAGGGACAAAAGTCGCCATGGACTCATTAAGATATTTTTGGGGAGGAGGAGGGATTATTGCCCTAAGAAAATGAGAAGTTTTTTTCTCAAAGTATGTTCATATGTACAAGGATGGACATTCTATGGACGTGTATAAGGTCATTATGAACCTAAGATATAAGGTGGAATGAGCACAAGTGGGCAGAATGTTACGTAATCACGGGGGGAGTGGGGAAAAAAATCAAATCAGAGGGCAATAATGACAAAAAAAATTCTGTCAATCATTGGGAAAGAATACAATTTTGTGACTCGTTCCCCTTTTTAGTTGGATGGTCTTTAGGGAAGGATTTCTTTCGGGCTTTACCCGGGCTTTACACTCACTGGGAGGTTCTCCCCTACGACGGAGAGGATCAAGGGATTTAGGGGATTTGCTCCCGGATTTACTTCGGGATTTATTCACGGATCTATGGAATTATTCTTCTCAATCTTGGGAATTTAAAGGAGGGAGGAGCAAAATTAATGTGACTCTGATTTTTTGGAGATTTCGTCTATTTGTTTGGGAGATTTTTTAATTTGATTTTTTTGGGGGTATTTTCTACCTGTTTTGGGGAGATTTTTATATTATTCTTTCGGGAGATTTTTATATTTATTCCTTCGGGAGATTTCTATATTTATTCTTTCGGGAGATTTTTTAAATTTATTTCTTTCGTGAGATTTTTTTATTTACTTATATCGTAGAAATTTTCTATCTGTTTTCTGGGATCTTGTTTCTATTTGTTTTTTGGGAGATTTTATCTATTTGTTTTTGTTTTGGATATTTTATCTATTAGTTTTTTTTTTGATATTTTATCTATTGGTTTTTTGGGAGCTTTCATCTATTGGTTTTTTGGGAGCTTTCATCTATTTGTTTTTTGGGAGCTTTTATCTATTTGTTTTTTAGGAGATATCTTTTATTCGTTTTTTGAACGCTTTCTATTTGGTTTTTCGGAGATTTTTGCATTTGTTTTTTCGGAGATTTTCGTATTTGTTTTTTAGGAGATTTCTTTTGTTAATTTGTTTTTTTGGAAAGTGTTTCTATTTATTCTTTTCGGGAGAATACTTGTTAAGATTATTTCTGCGGAGAACATTTGTTATTATTTCTGTGGAAATCCATTCGATCTTTAGGAGGGCAAATTATTCCGAACAAAGCCTAATGAATTTAGGCAATTAAAAAAAGTTATATTTATATACACACAATGGAGAATTTTTTTTTTTTGAGTTTCATGCCGTTTAAAGTTTTCGTCCTAAATGCATTGAGGAAGTTACATCAATTCAGATGAAGCAGAAATTTTCCCGGTAGAAAAATTTATCGATGTTTTTCATTTGCGCGAAAATAGGATTTGAATAGGGGAATGAATAAAAATTAATTTTTATGCATTTAAATTGGAAACGTACATACTGTTTACCTTTTTATTATTTTACGATGATATAATAATTATCGTTTATGATTATATTTTTCCAGTTTAAGAGAATATAGTATCGCATGAGAGAATTGGACAAGTATAGGTACTCGTAGGATCCGCAATTTATGTTACATCCTGGAATAATGAATTTGAAATCATTTTTTTCATTTATTGCCAATTTTTTTGTTTTTTTATGGGAACGCGTGATAAACATGAGAGAAAAGGCAATTGCGACTCAGAGCTCAGGTATTAAATTCAAAAGGAGGTACAAAATCAAAAACAAAAATGTACTTCTTCCAAGTGGGACATTTCGCGGGTAGAATAACAGCGGGTACCCTTACATATGTATGTATACATGCACATATATAAGTACGTATATATGCATATACACAAATGCCCACACATAATGTACCACATAGCGATGCTATTAAGGACTATTTTCGACCAAGTGCGTCAATTCTTATTGTCCGGTTTAAAACTGGCCAAAATTCTCAAAGCTTCCTAAAAATTATTGCACCGGATGTTTTAAAAATGAGATCAAATGTGGATTTAATACGTAATTCCAATGCAAATTCAAGCAAGAAAGCTAGATTCTGATAGGAACGAAACAAAAATGTTTTTTTTAATACACAAATTTTAATTATTATTAGTTATGTATCGTTTGCGAGAAAACATTTGTTATAAATGGACTAATACATTTTTTCGCTGGAGATGCAATAAAATTATGCACAAAATCGGAGTTTAATTTAAATTAATTTTTATTATATCTGGGCAACGTCGCAGCTGCGGGGCGCGGGGACGGATATTTTTCTGTGCAAATTAATTATTATGAAATTCAAATTTATTTACCGCTAAATTCAAAAATTCGGATGTAATTCAAATTTATTTACCGCTAAATTCAAAAGCTTTTATGTACGTAATTCAGATTTATTTACCGCTTTTAAAAATTCTGATGTCATTCACATTTTTTACCGCTAAATTCAAAAATTCTTACGGATAATTCAAAATTTACCGTGAAATTCAATTTATTTATTATTGCATAAATTCAAATTGTCAGCATTAAATGAGAATTTATTTATTAGTAAATTCAAATTATCAGCATTGAATTCAAATTTATTTAGCATTAAATCCAAATTGTTAGCATTAAATTCAAGCTATCAGCTTTAATTTCGAATTTTATAATTAAATTCGCATTTATTTATCATTAAATTAAAATTGTTTGAATTAAATTCATATTTAATTATCGTTGAATAAATTTTAAATGTATCTATCACTAAATTCAAATTACAGTCGACTCTCCCTATAACAGTCCCCTGTATAACAGTACTTTCGTTATAACAGCAGCAAAAAATGCTCCCCTCAAAAACGTTCTCCATTTGTTAACATAGAAATGTCTGTTCTCTACAACAGTTTTTCGCTATAACAAGCGAAATTTGATGTTTTATAGGGTGCTGTTATAGCGAGAGTCGACTGTATCTGTTTCATATTAAATGAATAAACGTATTTATCACTAAATTCAAACTTATTGATCATCGAATAAATAAATTTAAATGCACTCATCAATAATTTCAAGCATATTTATCATTAAATTCAAATTGACCGCATAACATTCAAATTTCGTTATCATAAAATCCAAATTATCCTCAAACAATTGAAGTAAAATTAAATTCATCCAAATATAAACCATTTATCATTATACATTTTATGACTCTAAGAGTCGTGGCACTTAGTCGAAAGCATTCCCTAGCCATTGTGCTATTTTATGCAGGTTCTGGATTGTACGCAAAAAGTCACATTTCACGGGAGGAAAAGGAGTACAATTGGGAAAATCCCAAAACCAATTCCCTCGGGAAACTCATTCTTGATCAGGTTGGCCGATGATAGTAATTAATTAGTACCTGAATTATAATTTCAGGTACTTGCCCATACGATTGAAATGTCTCTCTCACTCTTTTGCTTTGTCCCTGGTAAGTACTCCTGTTTTTCTCCCCGTTGTAATTCTCTCCCTTTTAATCAAAGGAGGTAATAAATAAATACTGGAGGTGTTTTCTCCAATGTGACACTTACACGCTCCGTCCCAAGCTGTTTACCCGCTTTAGTCCTCTTTGTGTAGAAGGGAAATGTGGGTTGACTTCGCCTTTGGGCCAATATACCTTAAGAGTCTCGCTTTCTCTGTCTTAATAATGGACTTATGGACGAGCCATTTGTATGCATACATATATACATATACATACATGTGTAGCCATGTACTCGTACATACCAATGCTAATGTGTTCATGCCTATACATTAGATGGAATACACACAAAATACACTGTGGGATTTGGAGACACAACAATGAGAGGGAAGGGAAAATCAGAGGTTTCTATTTTTGGCATATTTTCTAATTTTTACTTTAATTCTTGCATTTTTTCTATATTTTCTTTTTATTTTGTATTTTCCCGCGTTTTCCCTGTTTATCTCGTCTCTTTTCCTCTTGTTGTCTCTCCTTTTTCGGTGTTTTCACTCTGTTTAAGTTTTTTCTTTCCCCCCTAATTTTTTGCATTTTTTCTCTATTTTCTCTCCTTTTTTATGTTTTTTCTCTATTTTCTCTCTTTTTTATGCTTTTTCTCTATTTTCTCTCTTTTTTTATGCTTTTTCTCTATTTTCTCTCTTTTTTTATGCTTTTTCTTTCTTTTCTCTTCCTTTTTTGCATTTTTTCTCTATTTTCTCTCCTTTTTTGTATTTTTTCACTTTTTTCTTTCCTTTTTCTTGTATATTTTATTTATTTTTCTTTTATTTTTTCCCTATTTTCTATCCTTTTTAGTTTTTCTCTATTTTCTCCCCTTTTTCATTTTTGGTCTTCTTTCATTCCTTTCTCACATTTTACTCTTTTCTCTTTCCTTTCTTGGACTTTTGCTATTTTTCCCTCCCTTTTGTGTATTTCTTTTTTTCTTCTATTCCTCGTATTTTTTCCGTTAATTTCTTGCACCTTTCCTTTTCTGTGTGTCTTCTCTTTTCCCCTTAATTTCTTGTATTTTTTATTTTTGTTCTTCCTTTCTTATATTCCCCCCTTTTTCTGGCACTTTGTCGCTTCTGCTCTTTCTCTCTTTCATTTGTCCTGAATTTCCTCTCTGGTGAGTTTACGAGCACTTCTTCCTCATTTTCAGATGCACCCTCGCAATCTCCTTTCTCTTCTTTATTCTTGCATATTTCCCTCTTTTACCAGTTCCGGTATTTTCTCCCTTTGCTTTTCCTTTGTAAATATACTAAATATATATTGATGTTTCCCTCTTTGTTTCAATTTTTCTTGTAAATATATTTCCCACCTTTTTCTCATTATGTAGTTGTATTTTTCCTTTTATCCTCCTAAATGTTTTTCCCTGTTTTTTCCTCTCTCTCTCTCTTTTCCTCCTCTCTTGAGAGCTAAATCTCCCAAAAAACTGAAGCCTCCATTTACGTCATAGGCCACACGGAGACACACTTAAAAATATTATGTATGCAAAATGTATATTATTATGCAGATATATGTACGTGTGGATATAAACACATTTTTATTGTCAATTACAATTATCCATTTAGACGACCCATAATTAATGAGAGCACGTGAAGCCACTTTGAATCTGGATGCTATTTAATAAATAAATAATATACAAATTACAAACAAAAATAAAAGCTACCCCGTTGAACGTGCAAAAGGTGTGAATAATTTCCCTTATCAAAAAATGACACTTGTTTTTATCTCCCGACTCACTAAATCATAACAACTAAATCTCGGGTGGGCATCCTCATTTATCCCGCTTATCTCCATTTTCCCCTTGAAGGAAACCCGTGATTTTATTTTATTATTATTATTATTTTATTTTATTTTATTTTTATTATTTTATTTTATATTTAAATTTGTTTGAATTTATACTTGCAATCTTTATATTTGTATTTGCCCTCTCAATTTTTTTCAAGCTGCTGAATCCTCGAGGAGACGAAGAAAGTCCCGAAGGCGGATTTCTATATTTAATGTGGAAATGCCCCAAGGCAATTGTTTCCATGGGAAACCATAATCCGGAATTCCTGGAGCATTTATCTACATTTTCTCCCTGCTAATTTATTCCCCCACGTGGAGAGCCTCGCCTGGAGTATTTAGAAATGAGGTTTTTGTAAGAGGAAAATGAGGTGGAATTGCCCCAATCATCATAATGCCCCCAAAAATAAATCCTTTTTGCTCTCCAAAAAAAGATAATCTCCCGCCCGACAAATTTTCTGCGGGAGTGGTTATGCCGACTTTCGGGCCGGAAAAGTATACTACAGAAGGTATATGGAGAGTTGCATAATATAATAATTAGGGAATTATTATTTACGGACGTATTCATTGGGAGTAATTGCTTCATTTAGTCCCTCTCAATCTCCTTTCTATAGCCGGGCTTTCTCCTTTTGGTGAAATCACGGAGAGAGCAACCCAATGAGGACTAATATCACTAATATGCATATTTAACCAGGAATAAAGAGGAGGTAATTGTGACGGCTTTTATGGGGAAAGTCTCTGTACATTCATTAGAGGGATTAATTGTCATTGGACCTAATTTTGAGGAGGGGGAAAAGAGGAGGAGGGGCGGGGACAGTTTGTGGGGGGTGAATGACGGGGGAAAAGAGCCCCATGCATTATACAAGAATCTATTTATACCCCCAATTAATTTCCCTTCATACAGTCGACTCTCTCTATAGGAGCACCCTATCTGCACCAGAAAAAGTGCCGTTACAACGAACTGCTGGTACAGAGAATTATGGTTAAAAAAATATTAATATTAATTAATTAAGATTATATTCGGGCTTAACTTTGATAATTTTCCAAATTCCAACAATATTTACATAATTGGGCGTAAATATTTACATTTTAGGGAGAAAATAATAAAATTGTGCTGGTTCCGATTTGTTCCGGTGCTGTTGTAGAGAAAATATGGAAATATTTGGGAGCATTTGAATTGGAAATTCTTTGGGGTATTTTGCAACTATTTTAAAGACATTTTTATATGTATATACCGACTTAATATGTGTATGTATCGGTACAACTTTGCTGGACATGCTCCAGGAGAAAAGAGGGTTTCTGACCATTTTTTTTTTATTTCGCATTATGTTTCTGGGGGATTTTTTTGGGAGAAAATCTCATTTTGTCACAGTAATACAATTTCCTTTGGTTCCGCCGTTGGTTTCCCCAGGCATTGCCCATGTTACGTCATCAACGTTTCGAATTCAACGTGAAAGAAGATGCAAGGTTTCGCTAAATTTATAAGCTGCCCTTCTGGTGGAAACCTATTATGCAAAGTTGTGTTAAACAGGCGGGAAATTTTGAAATTCATGAGTCTGGCGGGTTGGAAACATTGACATACATATTTTTGACTCTCATCAGGAACGGGAAGGAGAGAGACGAAGGCGATTAAGAGGAAGAGAGAGAAAGACAGAGAAAAGCGAGAGAAATAAAGAAAAAAGCGAGAGAGAAAGAGAAAGAGAAAACCGAGAGAAAAATACATAAAGAGAAAAGTGAGAGAGAAACGAAGAGAAAAAGGAGAAAGAAGAGAAAAAGGAGAGAGAAAGAAATAGAAAAGGGACAGAGAGAGAAAGAAAAGGAAAAGCGAGAGACAAAGGAAAGAAACCAAAAACAAAAATAGGAAAATCGAAGAGAATAAAATGAGACAGAAAGAAAGTAAAAAGAGAAAGGAAGGGAGAAAGCCGTTACGGAAAATAGAAATTATGAAGCAAAAAATTAAAACGGGAGAAAAACAGATTAAAAACGATACAAAAAATTAAAATAAAAAATTATAGAAGGAGAAAGAAAGAAATAACAGAAAATGAACAAAAGACAAAGAAATAAGAGAAAATGAACAAAAGACAAAGAAATGAGAGAAAATGAACAAAAGACAAAGAAATAAGAAGAAATGAACAAAAGAAACATAAATCAGAAAAAACCTGGGCATAAGAGAAAGAAATCATAAACAATTGACGAAAGAGAGAAATCAGAAAAAACTAGACAAAAGAGAAAGAAATCAGAAAAAACTAGACAAAAGAGAAAGAAATCAGATAAAAGCAAGTGAAAATGGGTAAAAAGGTAAAGGAAATAATTATAAACAAAACAAATAAAAATGAGAGAAAATATGGAGATAAAGAAATTAAAGGCAAAGAAGCGGAGGAAAGGGAAAAATAAAGAAAAAAGCAGACAATAAGAGAAAGAGCGCAAGAGGCAGAGAGGGAAAGTGTCAGAAAAAGAGAGAAACAGGGGAAGATAGTAAAAAAGAGAGAAAGGGAGAGAAAGAGAGAGAAAGAGAGAGAAAGAGAGAGAAAGAGAGAGAAA
>JAQGBT010006911.1:0-11734 GCA_034698585.1 Disparrhopalites patrizii | reverse complement strand
ATGTGACCGAGGGAAGAAAATACCCTGCTGTTATAGAGTAACTGCTGTTATAGGGAGTGCTCTTATAGAGAGCGCACGTTACATTGTAAAGCTGTAGCGGTGATTCGGCACTGCTGTTATAGAGTAAGTGCTCTTATAGGGAGGGCCGGTATAGAGAAAGTCGACTGTAGTAGACACAGAAAAATGGAATGAGACATGGGGGAAGGAGGGAAAATATGAAGAAGAAAAGGGAAAAAATGAATGTGTACGTGATTTAGAGTGCTTATGATCCAGAGGAGTTTTTTTTCTTCTCATGTGTGTGTATAATTACTAAACATCCCATTTGACCGATAATATTCTTCACACCGTCCATATATCACCTTTCTGTCTCTCCGTCTCTCATTTTCTCTCTCTTTCTCTCTCTCTCATTTTCTCTCTCTTTCTCTCTCTCTCCAATTTCCTCTCTCAACATTTCGTTTTCTCTCTCTCTCCCTTTCACATTGTATCTTGGCTTCTCTCGCCTTTAGCTTTATCTCGCGTTCTGTGTATATGGCATTTCCACCATAATAAGGACCAGAAAAAAAGTGTTACTCTCGTCTCGTCTGACTCATGTGCCCATATAATAATGTGTTAAGGCCCGTACTAAATACTACGTGGAGGAAGTCAGATAAATGATGCACTCCTGTTGCACATCCTCCACAACTCACCGTGCAATGAATACGGAGAGAAATTAGTGAGTGTGTGCGTGGCAATGGAGAGGAGGATATGAGAGAGAGAGACGGAGAGAGAGAGAGAGAGAATCATTTTCCATTTAATAAGATATGTGGCAGTGATTTTCTTTAGAAGAAAACACGAAGAGAACGAAAGCTGAGAGAGAGAGAGAGAGAGAGAGAGAGAGGGAGAGTAAGAGAATCTTTCAAATCATAAATAATCCTTCCAACCGTGTATAGATCCTTGGCAGAGATGGGTTTCTCAATAGAAAAAGCGTCACAAAATACACAGAGAGTGTATTGTATGAGCACATGGCAATCCCCTGAGGGGATTCTTTCATGAACAAAACTTGTACAGGGAACAAAAAGAGTCCAGTGTACGTGAATTCAAATGTGGAGAAGATGAACGTGTACAGTCTTTGGAGGAGGAATTAAGATTATCTCCGTGCTGCTGGGAAAAAACAAAGTCTCTCTGTTTATTTCCCTCTCTCTCTCCCTCTCTCTCTCTCTCTCTCTCTCTCTTTCATTGCTTCCACTCTCGCAGCGATTTCTCTCATTCTCCCATTTTGTTTTACTTCGCTCTTCTGTTTTCTAAATTTTCTCCTCTTTTCAATTTTTCCTCGCTTTCTCCTCTTTTTAAATTTTCCTCTCTATCTCCTGTTGTCAATTTTTTCTCTACATTTCCTGTAAAAAATCCCCACTTTTTCTCCTCTTTTAAAATTTTCCTCTCTTTCTCCTGTTGTCAATTTTTTCTCTACATTTCCTGTAAAAAATCCCCACTTTTTCTTCTCTTTTCAAATGTTTCTCTCTTTCTTCTCTTTTCAATTTGTCCTCTCTTTCTCCTTTTTGAAAATTTCCCTTTCTTTTTTTGTACAATTTCTCTCTCTTTCTCCTTTTTTAAAATTTCCCTCTCGTTCTAATCTTTTAAAATATCCCTCTCTGTCTCCTCTTTTAGAATTTCCCTCTCGTTCTCCTCTTTTAAAATTCCCCTCTCTTTCTCCTTTTCAATTTTTTCTTCGTTTCTCCTTTTCAATTTTTTGTTCATTTCTCCGTTTGAATGTTTTCTTCATTTTTTCTTCATTTCCTTTTTGCATTTCTTTTTCGTTTTTCCTTTTCCATTTTTTGTTTATTTCTCCTGTTCAATTTTTACTCCATTTCTCCTGTTCAATTCTTTCTGCATTTCTCCTTTTCAATTTTTCCTTCATTTCTCCTGTTCAATTTTTTTCTCATTTCTCCTTTTTAATTTTCTTTTCAGTTCTCCTGTTTTGAAATTTCCCGTCCTCATCGCTTAAACTGTTCCTCTCTTTCTCCTCATTTAAAATTTCTCTCTCCACTTTTTCCCATTTTTTTTCTTTCTCGTCATTTAAAATTTCTCTCTCCCCTTTTTTCAATTTTTTCTCTTTCTACTCTTCTAAAATTTCTCTCTGTTTCCCCTTTTATCCGCGTTCCATTTCTCCTTCCTTCTGTTTTTTGTCTCTCCTTTTTTCTACTTTCTCTCGGTCTTCTCTGTTTAAATTGCTACCTTTTGCTCTTTCATCAATTTTTCCTCTTTCTGCAATCGTGTCTTGCATTCTCCCAGTCTCGTTTTTCTCTTTGCAAATTGTCTCTTTTCCCCATTCTAATACCTTCCTGTGTGGCCAAGTTTCCGTCTCTCTTCCTTTACTCTGACCTTTCTCATTTGCACTATCTCTCTCGCTCTTTCCCCTGCTTCTCCTCTTATTCAGCCTCCCTGTCCCCCTTCCTTTATCCTCTGCACATGGACATGTCTCTCCTTGTAAACTACATCAGTGGGCCTAAAAATAAAGATTGAAATTCATAGAAAGGAAAGATTCATGACGATCTTCTTGAAGAGAGGAGCAAACTAAAGAATAATGGACTTTTTTTAATTTCCAAGTCTTGTGTCCTCCACAAAGAGCTTTATCTCCACGTTGACAGCTTTTGCTCTGGGAGTTTGAATCAACATTTTGCTCCCACAACTCCACCTTATTCCCCTCCTTTGTGCCAGCCAAATCTCGTCCTCCTTTAAACTCCCAATAACATTTTACAGTTGAGGTTTTCTGATTAAGACAACAGATTCAACAGAATCTAAGTTTCTCTCCATAAATCCCCTGATAACTCTCAAGCTACTGCCGTAATCCTGTCACTTTCACGTGATCTTTTTTTTTTTTTCACCACAAAAAACAATATGTGGACTTTTGTTGACAAATGTCGTGGACATCCTTTTATAGTAGCAAAAGTTTTTGTGGTGAGTGAGCAAAAGTAAATCCAAGCCCATTTTTTTCCCAAAAGGGAGGCCACACGAAAACAATGGGGGTGGAGAAGGAGAGAGAGAGAAAGAGCGAGACTGAGAGAGAGAGAAAGAGAGAAAGAGAAGACAAGAAGTGCGGGGCTAGAAGAGATTTATTCCCAGCTTTTTTGGACAAGTCAAGCAGGAGACACGGTCTTACGCTACATTAAATTCACCCTTTTTTCCCTTCTCGGCAACCAAAAATCGAAAAAAGAAATAGGCAAGGACTTTGAGCGTAAAGAAAGAGAGAATTCCCAGCACGCTTCCATGCTCATATGCTACAGGGAAAGGGAGAAAATGTGTGTGGTTTAGCAATAAAATTCCTTTCAAAAATTGTACAAATCTTTATTAAATAAAATATGCATTTCTCCATACAGTCGACTCTCTCTATAAGAGCACCCTATCTGCACCATAAAAAGTGCTATTATAACGAA
The DNA here is from genome assembly GCA_034698585.1 of Disparrhopalites patrizii. Lineage (NCBI taxonomy): Eukaryota > Metazoa > Arthropoda > Collembola > Symphypleona > Sminthuridae > Disparrhopalites > Disparrhopalites patrizii. The sequence continues at coordinate 8,324 of JAQGBT010006911.1, read as the reverse complement.
CTGCTGGTAAAGAGAATTAGTTAAAAAAATATTAATATTGATTAATTAAGATTATTTTCAGGCTTAACTTTGATAATTTTCCAAATGCTAACAATATTTACACAATTGGGCGTAAATATTTACATTTTAGTGAGAAAAGAATAAAATTGTGCCGTTTTGGAGTTCCGGTGCTGTTATACAGAAAAAGTTAATGTTGAAGGGATACCTGACTTAGGCGCTAATGCTCTTAAAGGGAGAAAGTGTTGTTATAGTGAGAGGAATGTGACCGAGGGAAGAGAATACCCTGCTGTTATAGAGTAACTGCCGTTATAGGGAGTGCTCTTATAGAGAGCGCACTTTGCATGGTAAAGCCGTAGGGGGGTTCAGCACTGTTGTTGTAGAGTAGGTGCTCTTATAGAGAGGGCCGGTATAGGGAGAGTCGACTGTTTATACCTATACAATTCTAAGAAGGATGCCCATTTGCTTTGAAATAATGCTTCAAAACCGAGTCCATAATGAGCCTTATCGCCTCCATTTGATCAAAACTTTGGCATTATTTTGGCAAAAACATAATAATTTTCAGTCCCTCCTTGTAATTTTTTTTTTCCTGTGAGAAAAAGAGCCAAGAGAGAGGCAGTATGTGAAATTCTAGAACAAATGGGTGAAATGAATGCACATAAAATACACATGGAAACGTCTCCATTTCTTCCCCCCATAAAAATTCCCGTCCTTCACACCCAAATAACATTATCCCATTCTCACTCCTTTTGAAATGATGGCCAGAGAGAGAGAGAGAGACTGAAAGAAACAGAGAGAGAGAGAGTACTGGCATTGTATAACCAACACCCTTTTTTCTCCCCGCCGAGGGAAATTCAAAACCGAAAGATATACACAAATAAACAGAACACGGAAAAAATAGTGTATGACACCGTATTTCTTTCATACTTTTTTTTCTTGTAAAAAAAAGGAGCGTCTTTCATGTAGTTACATGTTACACATATCTTCGCCGTATCCTTTTACTTTCCTTTCAAGCTGAAATCCGATACATGTGATACGTGAAATGTATTTGCTCCAACATAAAAATAATAATCACGGTAAAGGAGCCGAACTACCACGATGCAGAGGCTTGGGCGAGGGAGACGAGAGAAGAACAAGATCAAGGAATGGAAAGGAAGAAAATGTAGCCAAGAGATACAGAAAATACAGATAAGACCGGGGAGAAGGAAAAGGATGCAGACAAATGGAAGGTAGAACAAATAAAAAGATGAAGGAGAGAAAAATATAAATAACTCAGAAGGAGAAAAAAAAGGAAAAAGAAGAAGAGAAAAATAAAAATAAAGCAGGAGAGAAAAAAGAAGAGAAAAATAAAGCTGAAGCAGAGAAAAAAGAAGAGAAAAATAAACCAGAAGTAGATAAAAAAAGAAGATAAAAATATAAATAAAACAGGAGAGAAAAAGAAAAACGTAAAAGAAGAGAAAAATAAAACAGAAGGACAGAAAAATAAAAATGAAAAAGAAGGAGATAAAAATAAAAACGAAAAATAGGAAGATAAATACGAAAGAGAAGAAGAGAAAAATCAAGAAGGGAAGGCATTGAGTCATCTCATGGGGAAGATAAGTCGCCCCTGAAACATAATCCCCCAGTGACCTTTCCCATTCCTCGGCCATCAGCCTCTAATGAAATGGTTCAAACCAGAATAAGTCTCTTCTGTGTAATAAAAACGGAAACCCCCCACAAGAACACATTTTCATCCTTCATCTTCTCCTCTTTCCCTCTAAAATTTCCCCTCCCCCCAGAGCAAAGAGAATGCAGGTCATGACTCATAATATCATGGGCCAATGTAAATAATTATTATTACCCACCCCCAAAAACCCAGCCAGATCCCCTCAAATGCATGGAGACTAACTGGAAATAAGCGTAAAGACGCCCAAGCCTCGTCCATTCCGGCATTAAAGTATACACACAAAATTCCCACTGTAAATTAAATTATTATTATTACAACAAAATATAGTACGCCACACAGCCGCTCCTTGGGAGACAAAAAACCAGCATTGCTCCAATGGAATTGCACCCCTTCCCATATAATTACATGGGGAGCCATTTTTTATTGTACAACTATACATATATAATTTTTGCATAGAATACATACACACACGTGTATACATAATTGTCTGCAATAAAAACAAGACGGGGGCTTTTCAACGGATGTGTGCCTTGATAAAGACTGCAAGGGATTATTATTAGTACATAAGAACTAGTATGTAGTCGTAAATGCCATTATGTGGCATTATGTCCTTTGATCAATCATAGCCCACTCCACCATTTAAAGCTGGTGGGGCTGGTGTATTATAATAATAATCATAATAATAATAAAAAAAAAATATTCCATGGAACAAATTTAATACCAAACACGTTCAGTGAGACTCTTTCTCTCTGGTTCTCCTTTCACCCTTTATGTATGACTCTAATTCTCCACTTTTTCCCTTCACAATTCCAGTCATTCACTCACGAAGTCAATGCAATGCGGAGCTTGCAGAATCTTTAATAATAACAAGGCCCGATGGAGCAAATATAAACATTTCCTTCTCTCGCATTTATTACATGCGCCCAAACAAAGTTCCTCTCTATAATAACTTTTCATTCGTCCTCAAAATAGCCTTTTTTGCCTTCTTCGGACGTAACTACACTCCAATAAAGATGGACATCAAAGGACGAAACGTGATGAAAGAGACAAAAACGCGAGGGGAATCATAGTAGAAGAGGATTTTCGGACGATGGAAACCAAATGGTAGACAAACATATAGCATACAGAAAAATTAAATAGGATTAAAAAGGAGTGGGAGGAGAACCAATGAAGTGGGCTGAATAAATAGGGAATTAAATGCAAACTAAGTAAATATTTAAATGGGGATTTAAATGGACAAATACGAGAAGAATATCGAATAGGCAGGAACTTCAACACAAACATTAAAATAAATAAATACAGGAAGGCTTTTAACTTAAAATAATATAAATAAATCCAGCAGGAAAAATGTCCAATTAATATTTATAATTATTTATAAATAAATAATTACGCGAATAAAAATGCTCGAATAATATAATAATTCATAAATAAATACAGAGGGATAAAAAAATATTCGAATAATAAAAATTAATTATGATAATAATGTATGCTGAATAATAATAATTAAATAATTATTATGTATTAATTAATTAATACAGATGGAAGGAAATGTTGAAATTCATTAATAAAGAATTATAGAGGGAAGTAATTGCTGACAAAATTTACTTAAAAGGGAGGCAAATGCAAATTTTGACACACTTAATTTTATATAATTCGAACGCAAGGTAAATATTCAAATAATTAATTACATAATTAATACAAAGGAAGGCAAATGTTGAAATAATTAAATACATAATAAATACTGGATTAAAATGCTCTTTAATTAAATAATTTAGATTCTCATCACTTCATTGATAAATATAGGAACTTGCTTGGGAAATAATAATATACATACAATACAGGGAATTACATGCTAAAAGAAAATTAATTCTCATTAATTAAAACAAATGAAATGATTAAATAATTAAAATGAAATGATTAAAACGAATTAATTAAAACTAAACCAACGTCAAAATATGCAAAAAAAAAGTACAAAAATAAAAAAATTAAAAACCTTGAAGCAATCAATTCGGGATTTCCCCTGGGCATTGCCCACCCGATGAAGTCTTTGATACTCGGCGTTCCTCCCCCCCGCTGAGCCCGAAGGGGGCGGTCGACTAATTTTGGGGGTGAGAGGAGTCCCTGAAGGGTTGAGAGCCGCCACCATGGCAGGGGCATTCACGACGGTATTTGTACTATTACTACTATGATTACTGGCCATGGGCAACCTCCCCGGGTTAATCCCACCCTCCAGGGTGGCATCCTGTCCATTGACTGGCGGTCGGGCAATAGCCACCCCATTGACTGGTTTGGGCCGAAGGCTATTGGTACCGTACGGGGAGGAATTGTTACTACACAAGGGGAAAGCACGGGGGGATGACATGGAGGGTAAAGTTCCGAAGGCGGGGGCTGTGGTCGATTCATAAACGGGGCGGTAGGGGAGGTGTCGATAAGGGATGTCATAAAGGGGCATCGTCCCGGGCAAGCCACTACCCATGGGGCTATAAACGGTCTCGGATCTAACACTATTATTAGCAGGACTCCCCGCCCTCCCATTGGTCATCCCCCCACCCCCCGTAACCACAACGGGGAGGAAGGCATTCACATCCCCCGGATACAATTTCACACTCTCATCATCCCCCATCAACTCCGCCGTCTCCTCCAATAAAACATCTTGGTTCGGGATCACTTTTTTCTTGGGTTTCGGCGGAGCTTTGGGCTTCACTTTTTTCGGGGTCACACCAGCAAGGTCACCGTTCACGGGGGTTCCGTTCTGGGGAGTTTGGAGGGAGGCCCCGTTTTTCAATGGGGTGAGATCCGTGGGGGGATTCGGGACTACCGGGCCATTTTTCACCCTCTCCGAATTCAAACCTTTACTTTTCCCCTCCAACCCGTTCTCACCTGTCGTTTCTCCCATTTTAACCATTTGAAAAAAAAACAACCTTGGATCCTCTTTTATTTTTTATTTTGAATTTACATCCGTTTCTTGTATTTATTTTAAATTGATTTTGAATTTGGATCCGTTTCTTGTATTTACTTTAATTTGATTTTGAATGTGGATCCTTGTTTTTTATTTATTTTAATTTAATTTTGGATCCTTGTTTTTTATTTATTTTAATTTAATTTTGGATCCTTGTTTTTTATTTATTTTAATTTAATTTTGGATCCTTTCTTATTATTGTTTTTTTTTAATTTTTTTACACCACACTTTTAACCCTTTCTTGTCCCCGAACACAACACATTCCACCCCGCCTTAGTCCCGTCTTTCCCCCGGTATAATCCACATGTTCAAAACGTATATTTTTTAGTAACAAAACAAGGGAGTTTGTACGGTGCTGTAACAAAAATAAAAATTGATGAAGGAAACTGAAGAAAAACACTGAAAACACCAGCTCACACGAGGACGTTCAGACTACAAATGACTCAAGCAGACTGAAGGAAAAAAAACAAAAATCCTGTTTGTTGCTCACAATGAAAAATACTACAATAATAAAGGACAGACACAACACATACGAAGTGTGTCGTTCCCTTCAAAAAAGAATGACTAATGCATTTCCCACGTTAAGAATTCCTTGAAGGATCGTACACTCACGGTGACGTCACGGAAAAGGCAAGTTAGGAGGAAAAAACAGAGGGGATTTATTATCTAATAATTCCCTTCGGTATTTTTCCCCTCGCCACCGTTTTTACTTCCCTTTTTTGTCAAATTATTGGAGGTATTAGTCACTTAATGGCCATTGTCACTACCATGCAAGCCCATTTTTTCTCTTGCTTTCCTCTTTTCTTTTTTTTTTTTTACCACAATCACCACGAAAATGGTAATTATTTTCACTCACATTTCACTGTGATATACCTATACGAAAATCACCCAAATCGGTAAACACAAAAAAATAATAATGGGTAGAATTTCACCTACAGAGTTTTTTTCTGTGGTAATGACAGTGTTAGGAAATAATCAGGAACAAAGCCTCTAAAAGAATCCAAGAGATACTTTTTGAGTGTGTGTGCGTGTGTGAGAGGCAAAATGCGGTGTGAGAGGCTCAAAATGTGTGTAACTGGCTGTCTCTGTTCAGAATCAGCTTCGAGGGGTTGGGGGTGTTCCTCTCAACTTCACTCCACTGATTTCCAAAAGGGGCAAAAAAAAATTACATGGACTTCCTCCCTTTAAAAACGGAGCAAAAATACAATATAGAAAGAGAGAAGAGCCAGAGAGAAGCTGAAACAGAGAGAAACTATTGCGTAAAAAAACTCCCTTGTTGGACAAATGCACGCTCCATGCACTTGCAACCAAAGTCAAATAGGGCTAATAATGATAGAATACAACAATACACACAATTCCATGGCCTTACAATTCTTCTCTCTTTAAAAAAAAAAAGGTGAGTAAAATGAAAAGGGAAGCTCCAATAATCAGTGGACGAGAACTCTCACTTTTTTCCACGCACTCACCACACTCTCTTGTCTTCAATTTTCAAAAGGAAAAAGCGTCTAGAAAAAAAAATTTGTTCCAAGGTAAACCGATTCTTTTTTATTTCAAACCAACTCTCATTTATTCTCAACCAACAAAGCCATTTAACTGTCTGAGAAAAAAGGCTGTTCGTAAAGGCAATAGGCACTCTTTGCTTTGGGTTAGCTGCTTAACCCTTTAACTCCTCCTAAAAAAAAATGAGTCGACACACTTTATGCTACTCGCACAATACTCCTTTTCTGCGGGAGGAAGAATAGGAAATTAATCATGTTTTAATTCAAAATAATAGATAAACAAATACAAGAGAAATAATGGGGACAAACATATTCAGAAATAAATAAATAATCAATTCGTTCAAAAATAATGGGGAAATATAACATTCAGAAATATTGCAAATATCCGTACATTTTCAAATATTATAGAAACAATTTGAAAATAAGCGGAAAATAATACACGCAAAAATAATGCAAATATCCGTACATTCTGAAATATTATGGAAAACATTCGAAAATAAGGGGAAAATAATACACGCAAAAATAATGCAAGAAAACATTTGAAAAATATGGAATAATAATACACGCAAAAAACATTCAAAAATATAATGGGAATTGCATTAAAAAATAATAATAGACATTTACAGCAATAAATAATGACAAGGGGTTTATTAAAAAGAATAAAACGGGTATTATTCCGCCTTTATTCCTGTCTTTAATGGGCTTTCGCCATACTCAAATAAAAATCATTTTTCTTAATGTCTTATTTACAAGCTTTTACTTCGTTTTGTTGAGCATAATTTTTGCTGGCTCACAACATTCGCAGTACAGTGGAATCTCTCTATAACAAGCCTTTTTATAACAACATTTCTCTGTAACAACATTATTTTTTCAGCCCTTCATACATGTAAGCTACCTATTTAGTGTTCTATATAACAACTTTTCTCTGTAACAATATTTTTTGTCCTTCCCTTCAGAGTTGTTATATCCACTGTAGAACGTGTGTGTTAAAGTATTAAAAATAATAATTATTATAAGCGCTTTTCCCATATAAATCCGCTCTTTGGGTCTTTATGGCTACTTGGGAGGACCAGAGGTTTTTATATTTTAATTATGTGGTATAGCATACACTCTGTAGAAGCATAAAAAATGGATTCCCCCTGCCGCTTCCCCATCGTTAATAAGGTTCATCCCCTGACAAATAGTATAGGGGGAGTCTTGTCAAAATACAAGGGATGTATTTACGGCTACAATAATTACCGTCATCACACGTGTTCCTTGTTCAACAACAACTTTTTTGAGGGAATAAAAAATATTTAAAAATTGTTCTATACAAAGGAACATATGGAGAATTCTAGTAGACAAAAAAAATGTCCTTTTGCAGTAGCAAAAAAAAAACGGATGGAATGCGGATGAGTAATGTATAAATATTCTATGGAAGTCTATACACAAATATGGGAAAGGTGATATCTCTACAGGGGATTTCGCGTTCGGAAAATTGCATCCCAAATCCCATGATTGCCTACCTAATGACGTGACGTTTGAACTCTCTGTCATAATTCTGGATGCTGACAGCCTCAACCGATGAGATTCCAATCACATCCTCCTTTTTATACACGAGGGAGCCAACCAAAAAGGGGGAAACTCCATCTTTCATCATATGAAAAAGCAAAGTGAGAGATGAGATAGAGAAGGGAGAGTAAAAGAAGGAGAGGAGGAAAAAAACTGTAAAAAGATCATGAGAAGAGCTCCTTGCCAAAAGCAATTCTCAAAAAGTGTGGCTAAGACACAACCGGAGGAATTATTTCACCTTTATACAGAATCTCCATTAAAAAACCAAGGAGATATACATATGTATGTATGTACATACATACATACTACTGAGCATACTTGTGATATGCATTCAAGAAATACAAAAAAATTGAGATTGACGGCGAGTAGCCAGACAGGAAGAGGGCTTACAGATGAGACGAGGAAAACAGATTGGATGCAAGGAGAATAGGAACTAGAAAAAATTGAGAGCGAGACAGAGGGAGAAACAAGACATCGGAAAGGAGAGAAAATAAGAAAACGGACGAGAGACAAAATAGAAAAAAAGAGCAGACAGGAAAAAATAGAAAGGAGAATCCTCTCTCCTTTTCTTCTCCATTTTCTGATCTCACTGTCTCTATTTTCTCCTCTCTCTCTCTTCCTCAATTTTCTCCTCCTTATTTCTCTAGTTTCT
>JAQGBT010006910.1:0-11735 GCA_034698585.1 Disparrhopalites patrizii | reverse complement strand
AGGAGAAAATAGAGACAGAGCCAACAAGGAGAAAGTACAAAGAGAACCAACAAGGAGAAAGTAGAGAGAGCCAACAAAGAGAATTTAGAGAGAGAGAGGGCCAACAAGGAGAAAGTAGAGAGAGAAAGCCAACAAGGGCCAAGAGAGTGAATGAACGCCAAAGGGCTCCGGATGCAAGTGTGTACAAACGCAGTCACATGCAAGAATAAATCTCCAGCGAATTACAAGCATACGTAGCGACCTAGATCAGGCGACACACACACATGTACATATGTATACACAACATGTCCAAGCAAACTGTGCACACAGAATGACGTATAAAAAAAAGAGAAAGCCATGTGGATGGGAAGGGGAGAAAAGAGAAAGAGAGTTAAAAAGATGAAGTGTAGCTCCATACACTGATCCATTTGTCATCGTGTGTCATCCTTGTGTCTCATCATTTTTATTTCCCCCAGACAGAGTACACCTAATATACAGCTTTTCACTCTCCCTCCAACTCCCGGCTCACAAAACATATACTTTCACTCTTTTCTCATCCATCCCATTACGTACTTAAAAACATAGAAAGAGAGAGAGAGAGGGAGAGTGAGATGAGGAAGGAGAAAGGCACTCCAAGGGGATGAAAGCTTACATGACTACGTAAAACGTGTACACTTGCCCCGGAGAAAGTCTTAGGCACATGAGCTTTATGGGTGGAAGGAAGCCTTTCTCCCAGGCAATCCCTCCTTTTTCTCAGTCACTTGACACACACACGGAGAAATGAGACTGGTGGTAGACACATTAGTATTTTTTTCTTAACGGAATCAAACGGGCAGAAAAAACTTGGAATGTGTACACTTACGATGGAGGAAATGTGCAAAAAATCTGTTAGCCATGCACTCCGTTTAATGCATTATTCCTTCCACAAGAATGTGAATGTGTTTGCGGAGTATGGTTTTTGATGATAAGTATTGATTTATTCATTTATTTCTTCTCTTCTTACTTCCTTCTTTTCCTTTCTACTTTCACTTTTCCCAGTGTTTTCTTGTATTTAGTTTATTACTAGACTTTCTTCCTTTTTCCCCCGTCTTATTCTCCTCGTGTTTTTATTGTATTCAGTTTATCACTATGTATTATTTCTGGGTTTTTTCTTGTCTTATTTTTCTGGTTTTTATTTCTCTCTTTTTCTCCACACTTTCAATACACGCTCTCTTCCTAATTTATGCTTTTGTTCTATTTTCTGACTGTCCTCGTTTCTCTCAGATTTCTTCTTTCGTTCTATTTTAAAACTTCTCGCTTTTTTCTCCCTTTTCCTTTCTTATTTCTTTCTATTTTAAAACTTCTCGATTTTTTCTCCCTTTCCCTTTCTTATTTCTTTCTATTTTAAAACTTTCCTATTTTTTCTCTTTCTCTGATTTCTTCTTTCTATTTTAAATTTTTCTCTTGTTTTCTCTCTCTCTCTGATTTTTTCTGTCTTTTTATTTAAAAAGTTTTCCCTTTTTCTATCTGTCTCGGATTTCTTTTATCGTTCTATTTTAAAAATTTCCCCTTTTTTCTATCTCTTTCGGATTTCTTCTTTCTTTAAATTTTCCTTTTTGTTTCTATTTTAAATTTTCCTTTTTGTTTCTATTTTAAAGTTTTCTCTTTGTTTCTATTTAAACTTTTTCGCTTTTTTTCTATTTAAACTTTTTCGCTTTCTTTCTATTTAAAATTTTATCTTTTCCTTCTATTTAAAATTTTCTTTTTTCTTGCTATTTAAAATTTTCCTCTTTCTGTCTATTTTAAATTTTCTCTTTCTTTCTATTTTAATTTTTTCTCTTTCTTTCTATTTTAATTTTTCCTCTTTCTTTCTATTTTAATTTTTCCTCTTCCTTTCTATTTTTAATTTCCTGTTTTCTCCCTCTTTCTCTGATTTATTCTTGCTTTTATTTTAAAATTTTCTTTTTTCCCTGATTTCTCTCTTTCCCTGATTTCTTCTTTGGTTCTGTGTTCTAACTTTCTTTTTTTCTCCCTAATGCTTGCTTTCTCTTTATCTTCTAGCTTTCACTCTGCTTCTGTGGATTTTCTCTTTTAATGGTTTAATCTCTTTTCCCGCTTTGTTCTCTTTCATTCCTAGTTTCGTTTTCCTTCTCAATCTTTGTTTGCTTTATTTATTCTTGTTTGTCTTTCTCTCTTGACTTTCTAGCCGTGTCTGACTCTGTTTTGTGTCTTCTCATTTTACTCTACCATTATTTCTCCGTGATCTTCGGGAGAAATTCACTGTGCAAATCTTTGTGGTAGATCTCTCTTACGCTTTCTCAGTGATACACTGTCCATTTTTACGCGGACTCGCGTTCCTTCTTTCCTACTTTCCACATACATTTCCGCTCAATCTTCCTCGTTTTTTCCCTACTGTTTGTTTATACAGTGTATATCCTCCCCTACAAACTACAATTGGATGCATAGATGTTCTACATTCTCTATAAATTCTTGAAAACAAGACCAGAGAAAAAACCCTATAGAATATTCGTGAAAAAGACATAAATGGGAGAACTTTGGAAGAAAATAAGATATGACTAAAGTGCGACAAGGAGAATAAATACAAATCAGGGGTTTATCCCCTTTGAGGGAACAAGCAGATTATGAAGGAGAAAAAAAAGGAAACAATGTAAAAAAAACGAGGAAGGGAGAGATGGACGGAGAGATTCAGAGGAGTCCAAAATGGAATAAGAGATGAGAAGAAAAGGGATTAAAGGAGACAAAGGAAAGGGAAAGAAAGGGATGACGGAGAAAGAAGAGGAGAGATTGAACTCACATGATCCCATACATATTTCATGCATACATTCTCCCTCAACCCTTTAAGATGGAAGCAGAGAGCAAAAAAAAAGTAACCTAGCTCCCGTCCCACTCCAGCTTATTGTGTAACTTATTATTAACATGTGCTTTTTGAACTATACACACTTAGACATTCCGAAAAAAAAAGGGAGACTCGACCTTAATCGATTCTTATCCCAATCACAATTTCTATAAAAGATGCATCAGCACACACTCCCAGAGATTCCTTTGGGGGAATGAAAGCCTCCCGATGTACTGTACATACTGTGCACTTATCATAAAGCACCAACAACGACTGTACAACACACAACCGAGAAATAAGTGCATTGGAGATACTCAAGAAAAAGAGACAAGAAGTTCGGGGAAAAGGAAAAAAAAATCTGACACACATAAGAAAGGGTTCCGTTGGGACCCATTTTATGAATTAAATGAGCTACTCCGTATCTTTTTATTTTTTTTCCCCCCAGAATAAAAAAACCTATGCAAATCAGGAACCCATGACGAAATTGTCTCCTGGAAAAGTTCTCAAGGGAAGTGGGTAAAGGACCTTTCTTTGAAATCCTTTTTTGCTTAGGAATTCCAAGTTTTACATTCGACAGAATTTAATGTCCTCGTTCTTGTGTTTGTTTTCTGGAGAAAGCTAAGAAAAAACGGGACAACTCCGTCACCCAGAAACTTTAATTACATCCGAAAGGACAGAGGAGAGATGGGGGATGAGCTTTTATTTCACTTGTTCCCCTTCTCTCCCGCCACAAGGAGAGGCCAAAAGAAGGCAATAAAAGGCCTGGGACATAATGAGATGGTTCCGCCGTATCCAAGAGAATAAAATACGGGATGAAAGAGGCGAGAATGGGGGGAAAGACGTACCTGCGAAAGTGAAGAAAAAGGGCGGGCTCTGGACTTGTTGATGAGTGAGTGTGTGACGTGTGAAGCAGATGATTTTCGCACGGGAGTCTTCAGCTTGCAGTCGATCCACAATGAGGTCTCCATTAGGCAGAAGATGGAAACGACCCCCTCGTTCACCTTCACAGAACACATCAAATAGCCGTTTCATGTCTTTTTCAAACCTCACAAATAAAGTCTCAAATTCCTGGGACTTCTCCTCTTCTCCTCCGCCTCCGCCTCTTCCCCTTCTTTATATCCTCCTCACATTTATTGAAAACCACACTCTCATGCTCTTTATTTATACTTGCAAAGGGTGAGAGGGAAGTCTTCGCCTTCTCCTTCCTCCCACCCACAAAAACCCATCAGAACTGTTGCGATCCTCATAATGCTTAAAACTATTAACGAGCTCCCTTTCCTCCTCCTCCACCTCCTATTCCTCCTCCTCCTCCCTACTCAACAAAATGACTAAAGGCCGCGTTAATGTTCTTCACTTGGCTACGTCTCATGATGGCAGTGCGTGTAATCAGGGAAATAAAGACGAAGGAGAACCTCCTGACTAAGCGTATTCCTCCCCATTTCCGCCTAACCTCTCCCTCTTTCTCCTTCAACGTGCTTCTCTCCATCTCTTTATAGTGGTCGTATAGTCTCTCTCTTTCACTACTTTTCTCCTAATTATCCTTTTCGTCTCTTTGTCTGACTTTTTTCTCTCTATTTATCTGTCTTTCTATTTCTCCCTCGGTCTCCCTTCTCTCCCGTTTTCTCTCTCTTTCCCCCTTTTTCTCTTTTTTCCTCTCTCCCATTTTCCCTCTCTTTCTCCCTTTTCCTCTCTGTCTCCCACTTTCCCTCTTCTCCCTTTTTCTTCCTTTTGCTCTCTCGCTTTTACTCTTTCTCTCTCTGTCTGCCTTCTGCTCTCTCGATCCTACTCTCTCTGTCTTTATTTTTCTCTCTCTTTCTCCCTTTTGCTCTCTCGCTCTTTCTCTCTCTCTCCCTTTTCTCTCTCTTTCTCCCTTTTGCTCTCTCTCCCTTTTCTCTCTCTTTTTTCCTTTTGCTCTCTCGCTCTTACTCTCTCTCTTTGTCTGCCTTTTGCTCTCTCGCTCTTACTCTCTCTCTCTCTCTCTCTCTGTCTGCCTTTTTCTCGCTCTGTCTCAATTTTTCTCTTTCCCTTCCTTCCTTTCTCTCTTCCTTTTCTCTCTGTCTTCTTCTTGCTTCTATTTTCCGCGTCTGTCTTCGTTTTTCTCTCTTTCTTCCTCCTTTTCCTTTTTTCTCTCTCTTTCCCAATTTTTATTTCTCCCTTTCTCTCTTTCTACCTATTTCCCTCTCTTTCATTTACTCTCTCCTGCTTACCAATTCTCCCTCTCTCTTTCTCACTCTTACTCCCCTTTTCTCTCTGTGTCTACCTTTTCTCTCTCTTACTGTCTCTCTTTGATTTTTTCTGTCTTACGATTTCTCCACCTCTCTCTCTTTCTCCCTCTTTTTTCCCGTTTCTCTCTTTTTCTCCCTTTTTCATTTTCTGGCTCCCTCTTACCATGTCTCTCTCACTCTTCGTCGATCTCTCTCCCCTTTTCTCTCTCACTCTCCCTTTGTCTCCCTTCATTTTCTTTCTCCCTCTTTCTCTCACTACTGTCCCTTTCTCTCTCACCCTTCCTCTCGACCTTTCTTTCTTTCCCTTTCACTCTCCGTCTTTCTCCACCTTCGTTTTTCTTCCAATCTTCCTACGTCTCTGCTTCCTTTTCACTTACACCCTTCCTCTGTCTCTCTCGCTCTCCATTTCTCCCTTGTTCTTTCCCTTCTCTTTGTTTTTCATCCCTCCATTCTTTCACTCCTTTTATTTCTTTGATATTCTCTCGCATCTTCCTGCTTCATCTGGGCCTGAATTCTGACTGCCATCCTTCTTCCTGGTCCCCCGAAAAAAAAAAATGCTTTCTACCTCCTCACATAACCATCTAAATGGAAGACATCATGAGGAACAGCACACGTCTCATCCCTCGCTACTTTTTCATCATTTTATTCCTTCTCTCCCTCCCTCCCCGTGTCTCCCTTACTGCCTACTTCAAAAAAGGACATAAAAAATGGTTCCAAGTAGATTTTTGCCTCACTAAACCCCATCACTTCCTATCCATTGAGGTAGCTTGTATATCCATGTATACAGAAGAGGGACAACTCCAGTTGACGAAGATTCATTTGAGCATATATCTCTGGATGAGTCCTTTTTTTTTGAAAAAAAAATATAGAGACACAAAAAGGAGGAAAAAGGGAGGAAAAAAGTAGAAAGAAAGGAGAGTGACTGGAAGTGGGGGAAAGTCCTGGGACTTTTTAACTTTCTTTTGCGTCCCCACATCCGGTGACATGTTTATTGGGCGCTGTGACTTGTGATAGTAAAATTTATGCCTTGATTCCCTGACCCCTGCACCCAACACAGTCTATAGTTGAGGACACATCTTATTATTGCTTTTTCCTCTCCTTTCCCTCTCCCCCCCCCCTCCGATCGTCTCCCCTTCCATCCGATGGAGCATTACGGAAAGAGAGGAGGGGGAGAGGGAAGGAGGAACTCATTCGAAAGGGAATGACTCTCGCAATGCAAATACTGAGCCCAGAGTTACAAATGCAGTGGTGGTAGTGGAGGGAGTTGGAGGTAGTCGTCGTCTCCTCCTTACAATCACACCATGTTTTACGCTCCATTTATGCAGATGTTAGAGAAAAGGAGAGATTTGACTTGCCCAATTCCATCCATTGTCCCAATAAATCATCCTCCTTTTTACCCTCCATGTAGCACAAGAAGTAGTAGTAGTAGTAGTAGGAAGAGTACATAGAAGTAGTGGTAGTGCCACACTACTTCTATTATTATTATTGCAAGTGCAAAAAAAGGGAAAAATGTAAAGTCACAAAAAAAGGGAAATATCTACACCTCCTCCCACATATGCACCTATACGGATGTTACCGGAGAATAGAGGTGGCAGCGATTCGATTCTGAATCGGATTTTTTAATCAATTCGATTCAATTCAATTCGAGTCAGTTCGATTCGATTCGATTCAGTTCAATTTGATTTGATTCAATTTGTTCGGTTTAATTTGTTCGGTTCAATTCGATTCGATTCAATTTGATTCAATTCAATTTGATTTAATCTTATTCGCTTCGATTCGATTCGATTGGATTCGGTTTAATTCGCTTCGGTTCGATTGGATTCGGTTTAATTCGCTTCGATTGGATTCGGTTTAATTCGATACGATTCAATTTAATTCGCTTCGATTGGATTCGGTTTAATTCGATAGGATTCTATTTAATTCGATTCAATCCAATCCAATTCAATTCGATTCGTTTCAATATTCAATACTTAAAAATGTGATTCGATTCAATACTTGGAAATGCGATTCGATTCAATATTCAATACTTGAAACTGCGATTCGTTTCGACACGGTGAATCGAATCACATAATTCTATTTCAAAACGTTAATTGTATCATGAAGTTGGTCTGAAATGCGATCCATCATTTAAAACAAACATTTCTTGGATATTCTTCTGAAGCAGAGCAACAACCATCAAAATATTGGGGAAAATTTAAGTCAACGGTAAATATTATATCAAGGTTACTTGCATTTATTTGAAGCGGCACACTCTTAGACTTCATTATATGCTTAAAATTTGCAAAAATAGAAAACAATGTGTGACAATAATTTTTTTGCATCGTTTGAATCATGACTCGATTCAATCCATGGCTTGAATCGAACCGAATCGAACCATTTGCATCATGAATGGGATGGAATTGCGAAATTTCGCTCCGATTCCGCCTTTGAAAGGAATCGAACTAAAAATGGATCAAATCAGATCGTTGCCACCCCTACAAAGAGACGGAGGAGGCAGGGGAAGATGAGGAAGGAGAGAAAGAGAGAAAGTGAAGAGAGACAGAAGTGAGTGCATGTGGAGATTTAACATCATATAGGAAGGTAAGTAGGGATAGATGGGTTAAAATGCCAAGTCCGTTTCCTCCAAAGAAAAAAAAATCTCAAAGCCTATATATATCCTGAATTCACATATACGAATTTTGTACAGTAATACATATACGGATGGGGTAGCAGAGAGAATGTACGGGAATAAAATAAAAGTATAAGTGAAGGGACTTCCCCTTTTCCTCTCTCAAAGCCTTTTACCTTTATCTCTTCCCCTATAACTGCCGGAGAAAGCTCCGTGGTGGAACTTCTTTGGTATACACCACCGACTTTTGGGAAAGCATGGGGAAAGCCTTTTCAAAAAGTCTTCTTACACACGGAAGAGAAGATGAATGGAAGGGACGGTGTTGATAAAGCGGTTTCTGAGGGGGAAACCAAGACTTGGGATGAGAGATACTTTAGAAAGGAAACTGTGGGACGTGAAGAGAAAGAGGGAATTAGGGAGACCGAGAGAATGGAATCCGACTTAATAAATACAGTAAAGAGATTTCTTAGAGTAAGACAACGAAAGTGGGGAAGAAGAGGATGAGATCAGATTTGATCAGGAGATGCGCTCGGATCAAGATGGAGACGAAAAGTCGAAAGCATCGGGAGACGGAAGAGGAACTTTCGTAGAAGGGAAAAAAGGGGTAATGATGGATGAAAAATTAGAGGAAGAAGAGAGAGTAATAGAGAGAGATGGAAAGTAGACAAGGTCAGTTGGGAAAAGATCCCAACAGTCACATATATAGGGCAGGAGGAGAAATTGAACAGAGTAACAGAAAAATATAAAAAACTTCAGCGAGCCAATGGAGAGGCGGAGGCAAGAAGAGGAGAAAGAGATGATAGCATGTGGGAAATCGCCCAGAGAAAGAATAAAGGGCCAGAAAAATATCGGAGAGATATGAAGAAAAAGAAGACGTTTTAGAGGATAGATACCGGAACAAAGCAGGGATGATAGAGAGAAAGAAGAGGAAGAGGAAATCCCAGAGAGAGGAAGGAAAATGGACAAGCAGCGAAAGGATAAATTAGAGCGGGATACAGAAGGAAATAGGGAAGTGAGGGAAGGGTCGAAGACGACAAAAATAGAGAAACCCAGAGAAGAGAGTGGGAAAGACAAATGAGAGAAATGTAGAAAACCAAATAAATTATACAAGGATACAAAATGAAAACAGAAATGCAATTCAGTCATATGT
Organism: Disparrhopalites patrizii; assembly: GCA_034698585.1. Lineage (NCBI taxonomy): Eukaryota > Metazoa > Arthropoda > Collembola > Symphypleona > Sminthuridae > Disparrhopalites > Disparrhopalites patrizii. Next base: position 2,937 of record JAQGBT010006910.1, on the reverse strand, counting down.
ATGGGAAAATAATTTAGAAAGAGAAAAAGAAATAATAAAGGGAGAGCGAAAAGGTCAAAGAAATACGGAACTATGCAGAAAAAAGGAATGAAATAATGAGAGCGAGAAAAAAGAGAGAAGGAAAAACGGATAACGAGAGATCACAAAATAGAAAGATAGACCGAGCAAGAGAGAAAAAGGAAGAAAGAACGAGAGAGCAAGAAAAAAAAGAAAGAACGAGAGAGAGAGCAAAAAATAGAAAGAAAGAACGAGAGATCATAAAATCTAAAGATAGACCGAGCAAGAGAGAAAAAGGAAGAAAGAACGAGAGAGCAAGAAAAAGAAAGAAAGAACAAGAGAGAGAGCAAAAAATAGAAACAACGAGAGAGCAAAAAATAGAACGAACGATAGAGCAAACAATAGAAAGTACGAGAGAGCAAAACGTAGAAGAAAAAACAGAAAGAACGAGAGAGCAAAAAGTAGAGAGAGAAAAATAGAAAGAACGAGAAAGCAAAAAGTAGAGACAGAAAAGCAATATAAAGTGCGAAAATCAAAAAGTAGAGAGAGAGAAAATATATAAAGAACGAGAAAACAAAAAGTAGAGAGAGAGAAAAAATATAAAAAGAACGAGAAAACAAAAAGTAGAGAGAGAGAAAAAATATAAAAAGAACGAGAAAACAAAAAGTAGAGAGAGAGAAAAAATATATAAACAACGAGAAAACAAAATGTAGAGAGAGAAAAAAGAACGAGAAGGCAATACATCGAAAGAGAAAAAAGAGAAAGCAAAAAATAGAGAGAGAAAAGAACGAGTTAACGATAAATAGAAAGTAAAAAAAACGAGAGCTATAAATACAAAGATAATAAAACGAGAGAGCAAAAAATAGAGAGAAAAATGAACGAGAGAGCAAGAAATAGAAAGAGAAAGAAAGAAAGAGTGAGGAAAAAATAAGGAGGACAAAGGAGAGGGAAACACAAACAGGGAGGATAGGGCCGAGAGAAAGAGCCAAGTCAAAGGAAATTTAGAAAGGAAAAGGTGCGGAAATAAGAGGGGAAGAGGAGAGAAATGAGTGAAAGTGCGTACCAGCAACAGAATGAGGTTTAACGGCGAGATGATGCTGGTCCCATTTCCAACCCACCACTTCTATGAAATTCCTACCACCGCCAATCAAGTCGATTTCACACTTGATTAACACGGGTCGACTCCTCTGGCTCAGGCTGATCTCCGTGGGCTCCGAGCTCACTCGTGCCATCCATTGTTGAGCGACGGCTGTGGAAGACAAAATCAGAGAAATTACTGTAAAATCTTCTCTCCCCTTCCGACGTGACACATACGAGGAAGCATCCAGACACATATGTATACACATAGCTATATCACTCACGTACATACATCATTCACGCCATCACTTTAATATCATAGCTATACGACTCCACTACTGGCCAAATCGAGTGTGACTTCTTCTGAGCTCTAGTGTGGCATTTAGGATTAGCAATTCCACACAGTCAACAAATTGAAATTAAATGTGTGTGTCAAAGAAAGAGAGAGAGAGAGAGAGAGAGAGAAGACCTCTCATCTCTGAAATCAGTTGAGCTTCAGTCACTCACACGTGCCTTCCCTTATGAAAGAGACTTTGAATGCAAACAGGGAAAACAGTTCATGGGAGACAGCTAGGAAATCGAGAAAGAAGAGAAAGAAATAGAGACGGAGAGAAATGGAGGCAAAAAGAGAGAAATGGAGTTGAGAGAGAGAAATGGTCTGCTCCGAAGTAGTACAAGTACACAATTCAACATAAGCGGATCAAAGGATTTAGCTTTTCAACGCTCAATTCCTTGAAACTGGAGGCTCCGTACCTTTGATCCGAGGGAATATAAAAGCGATATCAAGTCGAGTCAGTCTCTCCTCTTTTTGTCCTTTCTTTTCCTATCCCTCATTTCTGTTTTTACACTACCCTTTTTCTCTCTCTGTCACTCTTCCCCCCCCCAAAAGCATTCTTTGCTTCATCTGTTAACGTGTAGATTTGGACGGTGCATTTTTGAATCAACTCGTTCCTAAGAAGTACTGTCATTTCAGGCATTTTAGAAGGCGACAACTTCTTCCTCAAATTCCTTCTCTCTCTCTCTCTCTCTGAACAAAAGCACGGGGAAGACGGAGACAAAAGAGACTTTAAAAATACGTTTGAATACATGAGAACCATGTTCGCAATGAAACTCTTCCCTTCTGCAAAGTTACTCTCCCACCATTTCTCTCTCTCTCTGAAATTGGAGGAGAGGAAAAAATGCCAAAAACGACCCACAAAAAACCAAGAGGGAAAAGGTTTAAAACAAAAAGGAGAAGATACAAAAAGACAATTTATGGAAAAGGTGTGTCCCACCATGGGATGAGGGGAAGAAGGAAACAAGATGGAGAAACTTGTTATTTTTTCATGCTCTCAACGATCTCTTTAGTATCACATCATCGTCGTCATCATGGCACTCCTCCCCCTCCCGGTCTGTGGGAAAAAGGGGAAATATGCACAAAGATGATAAGATTGGGACGGGTGTCAAAGGTAAAAATACATAAAAGCCATCCCTCGTTACATCTCTCTCGCTCTCTCTCTCTCTCTCTCTCTCAGTAACAATAATGGCAAAGACGGAAGGGAAGAGCTTCTGAACGGGGTAGGGAGGATCTCAGAAATATGGCGAGGGAATGCAGATAAAGAGAGAGAAACCTGTAAGGGCGAGAGTGAGCGAGAGAGAGAAAGAGAGTGAGCAAGAGAGAGAGAGAAAAGAGTCAGAGAGCGATAGAGAGAAAGAGAGGGAGAAAGAGGGAGAAAGATAAAGAGGGCGAAAGAGAGAGAAAGAGAGAAAGAGGGAGAAAGAGAGAAAGAGATGGAAAGAGAGAGAGAAAGTGGGAGAAATAGAAAGAGAGATAAAGGGGGAGAAAGAGAGAGAAAGAGGGAGAAAGAGGGAGAAAGAGGGAGA
>JAQGBT010006909.1:0-11736 GCA_034698585.1 Disparrhopalites patrizii | reverse complement strand
AGAAAGAGAGAGAGGATGAGAGAGGAAGAGAGAAAGAGAGAGAGAAAGAGAGAGAAAGAGAATGAAGGCCTTATAAGTCTATCCTTCACGGTATCATGAGCCCACTAATTATTTTTGAAATCACGTTTTTCGTGGTCAAATACACTTCCCAGCCTACGCGGGACTGTTCCATAGAGTACAAAGGTAAAATATAGTTTAAAAAATGCACACATAAAAAAGTGCTGGGACACGAAGAAGGAAGAAAAAGCTTTGAAAATCATATTCATTTAACCACGAAGATGCTCATGTAGTCATGTACAATGTGATCTTGAATGTATCTGACACGGCATTATTTACACCACTTCTCCATGACTTGATGATGGCTCACAGAGGGTGTAATTTCTTGGACTTTTTGTGCCTCTTTTTCCTTCCATTAACGGTCGCAACTCATGGAAAACAACGTTAATGAAATACTGGTTGAAAGCTGGGTTTGGACGGGCTTTAACAGTAATTATTTTGTCCATTTTTTTTGTTTTTAAGAAATTTACTGTACTTTTTTCTTGGGTGTTTCTTTATTTTGCATTCAATTAGTTGCTTTTCATTTTGGTCCTGGAATTTTCCCGCTTTTTTGAATTTCAATTTCATTCATAAAAATTTAAATTCCATTTCAAAAAACTGCCCATGTTCATATTGTCCTAATCTTATTTTTGAGATAATTAAATTCATAATTAATTTTGAGAAACAGAAATATTTTTCTTGTTCAAAAAAATTGTAATTAAATTTGGAATAAAATTTTAGTTTGAAAAGGTGTTACTCATGAAATTCAAATGGGCAAATGTGCCATGAAATTGTCTATAACAAAATTTGTGACTTGTAAAGAACAAAGCTTATCCAAAAGAGACAGTTGAGAATGCATAAAAGGTCCTTTTCATTATTATAATCAAATATTTATGCACTTGTGCACTCATTCAATAGCCATAAAAAAAAGGGTTGACAAAAGCGGCCACGCACAAATTTTTCCCCTTTATTCACATTGCCCAAGTTGTCATTGCCGGGCATTAAAAAAAAGGGAAGGATCATGTGCATATGATTACACAAGATTTTCCCACAAGACTTTTTTTTCTATTCTAACTCATTGTGACGTGTATAAATGAAAATCCCCACGGATTTTGCATATGACTGGAAGGGAGATTTAAAAGAGAACGGTAAAAAGGAGGGAATAACATGTGTTCAAAGTCAATGTCATTCAGCACAAACAAAAATCTCTGAATGGGATAGAAGACATTTTAATAAATGGTACACTATTTTTTTATCCTGCTTTTTTCCACGGTTATTTGTAGTTGAAATATATAAATATTATATGGCCTCTTTTTCTCCGGAGGTGAAATTCTACATGATGTACAAGTGCAAGTTTTTTTTGTTCAAGCTCGTAAATATCCTCACGGCGTGGCATCACAAACTACCGACGAGACGGAGAGAGACAGCCAGACGGAGATGGAAGAGAAGAGGCAGAAATAATTGTGAACGGAGCCAGAAAAAGAGACGCTAGAGAGACAAAAAGAGTGACAAACAGGCACCCAGAAAGTAACGGAAAGAGAGGCAAATGAAGAGCAAGGCAGAGAGAGAAGCGAGAGGAGGAGATTCAAACCAAAAGAGAAGGAGACAGAGATGCAAAGCGAGAGACGAAGAGAAAGAAACTGAAGAAACGGAAGGCAAAGGAGCAAAACGAGAGGAAAAACAAAGGAGAAACAGAAAAGAGAAGCAAAACATGATGCAGAAAGAGAAAAGAAACGTGACAAGAGTAAGAAAAACGAAGAGAAAAAAACGAGAGAAGAAATGTAGACACATGAGAGCGGAAAGAGCGAGAGAAAGGGAAAGAAAGAGAGACAGAAGAAAAAAGACGGAAGTAAAATAAGAACAAAGAAAAAAGAGAGAAATAAGGAAAAATTACAGAAATAAATCGAAAACAAAGAAAGAGAGAGAAAGAGAGAAATAAACAAACATAAAAGAAAGAGAGAAATAAATAGAGAAACGAGAGAAAGAGAGAAATAAACAAACAAAAAAGAAAGAGAGAAATAAATAGAGAAACGAGAGAAATAAACAAACAAAAAAGAAAGAGAGAAATAAATAGAGAAACGAGAGAAGGAGAGAAATAAATAGAGAAACGAGAGAAGGAGAGAAATAAATAGAGAAACGAGAGAAAGAGAGAAATAGAAAAATAAATAGAGAAAAGAGAGAGAGAAAGATTTTAACAAATAGAGAAAAGAGAGAGAAAGATTTTAACAAATAGAGAAAAATAAATAGAGAAAGAGAGCAAGAGAGAGAACAAGAAATAGAGAAAAAGAGAGAAAGAGAAGGGAGATGGAGGAGAGAGAAAGAGGAGAGAGAGAAAATAGAGAGGAAAGAGGGCGAGAGAGGAGAGATAGAGAAGAAGCAGAAATAAAAAAGGAGAGAAATAGGCAAGAGAGAGGAAAAGAGAGAAAGAGACGAGGGAGGAATGAGGGAGAGCTAGGAGATAGAGATGAAGACGAGAGAAAAATAGTGGCACAGAAATATAAATTCAGAAATATACAGGGATGAAATAGAGGAAAATAGAAATGAAGAGAGAGAAAAGCCGATAAAAGAAAGCGAAATAGAAAGAAGAGAAAGGGAAGAAAGAGAGAAAATAAAGGAAGAAAAACTGGCAGAGAAGAGAGAGACAGCGAGAGAGGGATAGACGGACAGGAAAAAAAAGAGACGGGCAGAAAAATAGAGGGAGAGCGAGAGAAATGGAAGATGAGTGAGAAAAATGGAGTGTCTTTGGTTTTTATCCGAAGGATGTGTGAAGCGTATCTAGCTGTCAAATCCAGTAAAAAGATGCGAGTGCGAACGCCTTTGGGCTCCATATATTTTATTTTTCTCTCCCTTGATCAACTTTACCACCAACCACATCCGAATTCAGACCCCATTTCTCCCCCCTCGTCGTTTCCTCCTTTTTTTTGTATAAATCCTCCTCAAGCAAATTACCACACTTACTATACGACTATTACATTATAGGAATATGATATAACAGGTAGATACAAAATAGCCTCGTTGTTAGGATTCCTTTTGAGCGTGGAGTCGGTAACAGATCATTCAACATCATTTTTCAGTGGTGGCTAACGTGCAAGTGGAAGAGCTTCTTCTTTTTTCCTCCTTTTGATATGCAGATGCCATCATCATCTCCTTTGCCATCATTATCCTCTCATACAGTTATTTATGTAGAATCAAAAGAGAGAGAGAGAAAGAGAGAGAGTGTGGTGGGCATTAAGTGGAAGGAACAAACGGTCGTTCCATGCGTCCAGTGACGGGCGTTTTGGACTTGTTTTTTTATTTCAAACTCACCATCAGCCGCATCAAATCGCTGGACCAATGTTATCATCATATTTTTTTTCTTCTTTCACCTCCTTGGGAAAAACGCTTCTTATCTTCTGTTAATTTTCGTAATCTCTCTACACCTGACTTTTGTCTGGATTCTCTCCATCCATTCTTTTCGTATTATCCCTTTATTTTATCTCTTGCTCTTTATCCTGTCGTCTCCATTTCACTCCTTTTCTTTCATCTCTTTTTGTCTCTGTCTCTCATTCTTTTTCCGTCTCGTCCTCTCTGTTTGTCTTTCTATTTCTCTCTCTGAATCTCTTTCTTGGTCTCGAATACTTTTCTCTCTTCTTATGACTTTTTTCTCTCTCTCTGCTTCTTTCTTTCAATCTGTCTCTGCTTCGATTTCTAACTCACTCTTTATTTATTTCTCCTTGCCTCTTTTCTCTCTCTCTCTCTCTTTATTTATTTCTCTTTGCCTCTTTTCTCTCTCTCTTTATTTATTTCTCTTTGCCTCTTTTCTCTCTCGCTTTGCCTTTTGCTACTCTCTCTTTCGGCTTTTATCTTTCTTTTTTGGTAGATTTTCTCTTTTTATTTTTTCTACAATTTTTTCTATTTTTGTTTCTATAATAATTTTGGCTTCTCCCAGTCTTTACATTTTTCTCTTTTGCTTTCTCTCGTTTAGTTTTATTTTCTAATTTTTACCGTTTTTCGCTCTCTTTTGCTATTTAAACATTTGCTACTTTTCTCTCTCAGTCTCTCCATATTTTATTTCTTCATTTTTTCTCTCTCTATCTCTCTTTTCTTTGTCGGTCTCCTTTTCTCATTCTATCTATCTCTGTATTTCTGTCTCTCCCTCTTTGCCCCTTTACTCATTCTCTCTGCATTCTTTTGCTCTATGTCTATACATTTTCTCGCTTGTGAATCGTCTCTCATAGCTTTGATTTGTCCTAAATTTTTCTCTCACTCATCATTCTCCCTGTCTACCTTTCTCTCTCTCTTTCTCTCTCTCCTACTCTTTCTCCGTTTCTCTCTCTCTTGTATTCCCTCCTTGAAATGAATAAAATTCCCCAACAGAATCCGACTCCCTCTCACCCATTACGTATGAAGCCAGGGGCAAGGTAAAGAAGGGTAAAAAAAAATTACTCCCAAACATCTCCTTTTTTCTTGTTCACCCATCATCTCCTTCGCCCCACTCCCTCCAGAAACCCTCCTGGACAAGGCCTGCACAGCCTCCCATGTGCATTGTTGCCGTCAAGATGACGACCCATTTTTTTGGGAGAGATTCCGTTGAAATAACAATGATACAATAAAAAGCTTGGAGTGGCACCAATAAAACAAGCTGAGAATTAACAAGGGAAATTCTTCTCCTTTTTCCAAATCACAAAACCTTCATTTTTATATCATATCACATTTTTTTTCATATTTTTTATCATTTATTTCATCCCCGGACGTTCTCCCCAGAATAAAAACTGGTTGCGAATTGTGGGTGATACATTCAACGGGGTGGGGAGGGAGAATAAAAAATTAACACGATGATATTTTATGATGACAACCCCTTTGAAAGGATCTTCCTCACAATGGATGAGGACAGTTCTCAATAAGTGGGGATTTCACCAATAAATTCGTGTACAAGCCCATAAAAAATGGCAGAGGACTTGTCGTGCGGCTAAAGTGCTGTTTTATCCTTTTCTCCATAGATTGAACGTGTTCTTTTACTTATTACAGGATTTTTATAATAACTCAAAAAAAAAAACTATCTTCACCACTGGACCAACAACAAGGATATAAAACCATTTTTTTCCTTTTGCTATATTCCATTAACATGCAGGGAATACAGGTTGTTGTAGTGTGTGGAACAAAAGGAGCGCGAAAAGAGTGGACCCATTTCTAAATCGATTACTGCCCAATTATTACATTGTTTGTAACGGTCACTTGATCCTCTAACCCTCAACAACTTCCCTGTCTCTCTCTCTCTCTCTCTCTCTTTCTCTTTATTTCTCTCTCTTTCTCTCTCTCTCTCTTTCCCTTCCATTGTTTTAACCCAGCTCGGAGCGGTAAGGCTGACGGTTATCTGTTATCTCATACTCTCTGGTTACCCCGATACACAGGGTATAAGTGTAGCTCTCTTATCTTCAAAAAACATCCCCCTCACCCTCCTTATATAACATAAAATTCCTACATCACTCACCCCTTCCACATGGGAAGGAAGGAGTAGTGGTGTAACTAGTATTCGCATGCATAACGAATCACCTAATGATCTCCCCTTATAACAATTCACCCCAGAGAGTTAATATTGTGTAGGGGAGTAATAACAATCATCATCAAGTGACGACTCCCCTCACATTGGCAATGAGAGAGAGAGAGAGAGTGAGAGAGGGAAAAACACAAAACGTGGGAAAAGTAGCCAGTAAAATTGGGGAAATATGAATATGATTGAGCAAAGAGAGGGAGGAAAAAATAGAGAAAAATAGGTAGAGCCGGAAAATGGAAACAGAGAGAGAAAAAAGAAGAGAGAAAGGAAGCAAAGGGAAAGAATAAATGGAAATAAAACGCAGAAAGAGATGAAAAATGTAGCAAGAGAGAGAAAATTAAGAGAGAATGAAAATTAAGAGAGAGAGAGAAAATATAGCAAGAGAGAAAATTAAGAGAGAGAGACAACATAGCAAGAGAGAGAAGATTAAGAAAGAGAAAATATAGCAAGAGAGAGAAAATTAGGAGAGAGAGAAAAAATAAAAGGATAAATTTAAGAGAGAGAGAGAGAGAAAATATAGAAAGAGATAGAAGCAAAATGAAAGAAAGGAAAAAACGAAAGAGAGAGAAATATTAAAAATGGAATAGAGGAAAAAATAAAGAGAGAGAGAGAGAGAGAGAGAGAGAGAAAGAGATTTAAACTGGAATAGAGGAAAAAATAGAGGGGGAGATTTAAAATGGAATAGAAGGAAAAATGAAAGAAAGAGCAAAGTGGAAGCAGAAAAAATGGAGAAATAGCAATTAAAAAATGACCGCAAACGAGAAACAAAACAGAAAAAAAGGAAACGCGAGAAAAAATAATGAGACAAATTGAGTGTCCAAAACACACAGAAAGGCAAATAGAAAAAAATAAGGAAAAATGGAAGAAAGAGAAAAGGCAAAAACAAAAAACAGAAACAAGCAGCGAGAAAAAGAGAGGAGAGAAGATACAAGAGAGAGCAAAGAAGATGAAGAGGCAACAATTGGCAAAAAGCGCCAAACAAAAGTGATAAGAGACATGAGAAAGGTAGTGAAAGAGAAGATAAAAAGGGAGATAGATACAAAAGGAGAAGTAAAAAAAGGGAGGAATGGCGGGACAGACAGAAATCTGCTGGGAGAGACAAGTGACAGTTATGATTCGCTGAAAAGCGTTCCTCTCTCCATACAATATTAATGAGATGAGCAGACTCATCACGGTGTGTAGCTGAGTGCTTACAGACATTTTACACCCCATAATACTATGCCGTTTGCATGCAGGGAAGAAGAAGGAACAGAAGGCAGGTAAATATTTGTCAGGTGGACAGAGCGTTATACATTTGAATGAGAGAGAGAGAGAGAGAAAAAAAAATCATCATTTATAAATTATACCTACAGGTAGAGAGAAATGTATATTTTTTTTTGGTGGAGGGGGGTTGCTCTCTAAAGGACTAATAAATATAATGGTATTCCCTAGTTTTTACTATCAGAGGAAGATCAATAAAAATTATTAATATTAATGATCTGCACAGCTCCCTCCGTCCACCAGGGATATTGCTTGTGTAGGGAAATTTTTATCGCTTCTCATGATCTTCACACACAATTGGAGAGATGTAATGAGTGCCGTGTGGCGTGTGTGTCAATGCCAATGCCATTCCCACCAACATATGCTCTGTCTCGTGTCTCCCTAGTCTCTCTCATTGTCTCTCTCCTTCTCTCTTTCAATTTCTATCTCTCTCTCTTTCTCTATCTTCGTCTCTCCTTCTCTCTCTCTCTTTCTCTATCTTCTTCTCTCCTTCTCTCTCTCTCTTTCTCACTCTTCTGTCCTTCTATCTCTCTTTCTCTCTCTCTCATTCTCTTTCTCTTTCTCTCTGACTCTCTCTCATTCTCTCTCTCTTATTCTCTTTCTCTTTCTCTCTGACTCTCTCTCGTTCTCTCTCTCTTATTCTCTTTCATTCTCTCTCTCGTTCTCTCTCTTTTATTCTCTTTCATTCTCTCTCTCTTTCTCTCTCTTTCTCTTTTTCAACTTTCGAGTTCTATTTTTCCTTCCTCTCTTTCTTTCTGTCTCTTCTTCTATTCTCGCTCTCACTGCCTTCCTTTCTCTCTTTCTCCCTCTGTCTCCAATTCTCTCTCTGACCGCTTCTTCTGTCTCGCTTTCTCTCCCATCTCTGTCTTTTTGCCCTCTTGCTCTGATTTCTTTCTTTGTCTTTCTCTTTGCTCTAATTTTCTTCCTTTCGCTTTTCCCTCATTGTCTCCTTCTCTTTCCCCCCTCTTTTTCTCTTTTCTCTCTATGCTCTCCATCTACATTTGTCTCTGTCGCCCCACAACTCCCTGCTCGCTGTCACAGTAAACTGACCCATTCTTCCCCATGAATTTTTAGTTATTTTACTTTTTTTTGTTTTACGTGCTTAGTCAAATATTTACGAAAGAAATGGCTTCATTTTCACTGTGACTATTGCGTAGGAAAACATTCCACAAAAATGTTTTAACTGACAAATTCTTTTTTTTTCCGGGGTCTGCGAGCTTTTAAGTGGTCTCCGTGTACAGCACTTAAAAATTACCCCCCAAAACGAACGTGTTAGGCTCTCCACCCGGTCAATTTTTTTTATTGTATTGATTATTCTTTCTCATGTTTGGGCAGAAAGAGAGAGAAAGATAGAGAAGACAAGAGAGGGAAAGAGAGAGAAAGAGAAGGAAATAGAGGGAAACACAGGGTGAGAGAGGGAAAGAGAGGGTGAGAGAGAGAGAGAGAGAGAGAGAGAAAGGGATAAGAGATCTTCTGAATGTTATTATAGTACACATTTTAAGCATGTATCGGAATAATGAGTCAAAGGGTTAAGGCCGGACTCTGTACATTGAGAGAGAGAGAGAGCGAGCGAGAGGGAGAGAGAGAGATACAATCATAATAATGTGATATAGCGAAAGCATTTGCACATTGTTATCTCCCTGGAAGTATTCAGTGGGGATAGGATTTTTTTATGCTCACATTGCGTGAGACGGACTTTGACTGCCGGTGAAGTGTGAGTGAGTGAGTGAGAGAGAGAGAGAGAGAGAATTAAGCGAGAGTAAGAGAGAGACAGAGAGAGAGAGCTTAAAAACCACCGGGTTTGGCTTGAGCAATCCACTGAAAAAAAAAAAATTACCTACCTCCATTGAATGTGTAGGGGTTTGTCCAAAGGGAAATTTACGAGGAACCCGTCACCCCACGTCTTTCATGGAATCATAAATGTAATATTTTTTTTTTCAACAGTTTTTACTTCGACCCATTTGGAGAGTATAAAGTTCTTGTGCATGTGTGTATACATTTTTTTTTTGCTGGCTGCTGTAAAAAGTAATTGTTTGAAGTTTTTACGGTGGGATTCTATTAGGGATGTGGACCAACTTTTATCCTGCACGCATGTATTGGAGAAGATTGGGAAGGGATGAAAGGGGGAAATGTGCTGAAATGACAGAGAATTGGAATTATTGGAGAAAGAGGATTTATATATTTTTATTTAGCAATAGAAGGAGAGGAAAAATACAGAAACATTCAGATTTTCTTCCTCTCGCCAAAGAGAGAGAGAAAACAGGGATACAAGCCAAAGACAAAAAGGAGAATAAATAAAGAAAGAGAAGGAAAGAAGAAATGGAGAAAAAAAGAAAGAGAACTGGAAATAGAGAAACCCAGAAAAAAGAGAGGAAAATATTAGGAAAAATGAATGGAAAATTGAAATCAAGAAAAAATTGAAAATCAAAGAAAATTGGAAAAAAGAGGGGAAATTGAAAAAGAAGAGAAAATAAGGAAGGCGAAAGAGAAAGAAAAAACTATAAAAAAATGGAAAAGAAGAGAAGAAAAAAATATTAAAAAAATGAAAGAGAAGAGAAGAAAAAAATAAAATAAAATGGAAAAGAAGAGAAGAAAAAAATAAACAAAAAATGGAAAAGAGGAGAAGGAAAACAATGAATATAAAAATGTTTTCCCCTTTCATGATCACTATACAATATATGAAATATCAATAGAAGCAAAACCTCGTCATGCGATCCTCTCCACGCCATGCAAAAAATAATCATTTTCCTTTCCCAAAAAAACTCAAAAACACATCCCCACTCCTTTTCCTCTGTCACAAATGTTTCCACTAAAATAATAAACTATAGAAAAAGAAAATCCTATATGAAAAAAAAAGGATCCACCAGTTTTCTTTTTATTAAAATTGACCAAAAAATTTGTAGGACAAAAAAAATTCATTTGAGTAGTCCCACTGTCCAAAATCATGATGTATGACTAATATACCTTGTAACAATTTTTTTTTCCTTTCTGTTCAGGTCACAATTATCATTGGGTGTGAAAACGCCAACTGTCTCTCTCTTTCTGTTTTTTCTCTCTCTCTCTTTCTCTTTTTTCTCTCTTTCCCTTTCTGTTTTAATTTTTCCTCTTGCTTTCTCTCTTGTCCTCTCTGTACATCTTTTTCTCTGATTCTCCCTTTTCCTATCTTTTTGCTTTTCTCTCTTTCCCTGTCTTTCTCTCTCTTTCTTTTTTCTCTGTCCTTTTCTCTCTCCTCCTCCATCTCTGCCTCTCACTCTTCATCTCACTCTTTTATATTATTTTTGCATTTTTTATCTCCCTCTCCCCCACCCAATTGCACACATTCCCCTGCAAATGAGCACAAGAACACATGAATAATTCAAAAAGGGATTCATTTTCCTCATCGCTCTTCTTTATTCTTCTCCTCTTTGTTGCCTCTAGTGATGAGGAGGAGGAGGAGGATGGGCCGAGTACGAGAATGATGACAAGTGAGGCAGAAAGTGAAACATATGGAGATGGACGTTTTTCTGACGACTTTTTGGGGTCTGACAGGGCCCATAAGAAAAATCGTTTGTTTGTGCAAACAACATTGTATTCTCTCTCTTCTATGCTTTATTTATCCAAATATTTTACACAATTTCTCCGTCTTCCTCTCTCTTTCTCTCTCTCTCTCTCTTTTCCTCTCTCTTTCTCTCTCGTTTTCTCTCTCTTTCTCTCTCTTTCTTTCTTTCTATTTTTTTCCCTCTCTCTGAATTTTCCCTCTCCCTCCTCTTTTTGACAACTACACAATAATAGGACCATCTGTATGTGTGAAGATGTCTTTTCTCTCCCTTTACATGACACAGCCGTGCAAACTCCCCCCGACAGTGGTCATACTCCCATTGTTAAGAAATGTGGTCCCTAATAGGGGCAAAGCGTTCACCCTTGTATTCAAAAATCCCGGACATCCCAAAAAAAATGAAAACATATATCTACAATATAAAAATGTACATAAAGTATATGATGTATATAAGGAATATAAAAAATGTACCAATACATAAAGGAATAATGTGTACATATGAGAAAAAATACAATGTAGCTATGCTTCGGCTACAGCAATAATACGGAATAATAAAAAAAAACAAGTTGCTCGTGTGTTATTTCCGTTGTCAAAAAAATGCTTCTCCTCCAAAAAGTCAGCACCTATTCGTAAAAGTTGGGCCTTATCTACACAGGTCATACATAAAAATGGTTTTAATTGACATGTGTCAAGAGGCCACGCGCATCCATTCAGTTCCGTTTTGTTCACGTAACACGTTCTCTCCCCGTTTTTTTATTCCTCTTTTTACCTATGCTTCATGTCAAACTGGGAACAATCCTTTTTTTTGTATGCGGATGCACCCATAAGTCTTTATAGAGCATAACTCTCACCTTCCACCCAATGTAATTATAGGCAAACATGTACACAAAGGGGAATGTGACTGGGTTTTAATTTTTTTTTCTGTCTCTCTCTTTCTCTGAAAGGGTATAAGTTAGACATCAGTCAATGTATAACTGAAGGAATGACACTTGCCTTTTACAGAGAGAGAGAGAGAGATGGCCATTAAGGTAATAATACGTAATAGCTAATTGCCACATCTGGTCTTACGTCCGACTCGCACACACACAGACGGACGCAACTCTTCATTATCATAAAAATGTTGACTTGCTCCTACAATTGTACACGAACACATGGGGAAACAATGGGGGAGGGGAGAGAGCGACAGGCGGACGGACAGGGAGGGAGGCTTACAATTATAGTGGAGGAAGTGAGGTATGCATAGGTGAGAGGGAGAGAGAAATTGAAAGAGAGTGGGAGACAGAAAAATAGGAAGAGAGAGGGCACGAAGGAGAGAAAAAAGACCAAGAGAGAGAAAGAAAAAGAGAAAGAGAGAGAAAGAAAGAGAAAGAGA
>JAQGBT010006908.1:0-11737 GCA_034698585.1 Disparrhopalites patrizii | reverse complement strand
GAAGTAATCATCATTGAAGATCAGGAGCAGGAAGATAATGATTCCCGGGACCCTAGTTACCGACCCACCTCAACGGGTATCCACTATCCCGCTTCAAGTAGCAAGCAAGGGAAATTGTCCATCATGTCCCCCATCATGTCCAAGGACCGGGAAGGCTTCATCAAGGATCGGAATAAGGCCAAGAAATTCATCATTGCTGGAACCCGAGATGGATTGTTCAAGTCACAGAGGCTGGGTGGGAAGCATTTGAATGTGTCTGACGAGGATGGTTCCAAACTGATCGGAGGTGGAGAGGATGATGACGAGGATTTGGAGGAAATGGTCGAGTTTTACGAATTTCCGCCGGAGGATGAAGGAGTTGAAGGAGCTGATCTTGTGGAGACAGAACTCAAACCGGAAATCAAGGAGGAAGAGGATTCAGAAATTGAGGAGATGAAGCCTCTCGGTATGTCAATTGCTGGACGTCAAGTCTCAACTTCCCTTTTAAACAGCTTATTTAATTAATTTAAAACAAAATGTTTACGTCTGAAGGTTTTTTTTGTACCTCACACAGGTTTGGAAGACGCAGCCTTTCAGAGTCGTTTGCCTTTTGACAAATTGTCTACCAACGAAGCCAACGCTTTCCCGGATGTGGCATCCGGTCCTTCCCAAACCATGAAGTTATACTTATGTCTTCGCAATCGCATTGTAAGCATTCACATTTTTGTAGTTTTAACATTTGTAATCTAGCCTATCATTTTTGTAGTTATAACATTTGTAATCTAGCCTATCATTTTTGTAGTTATAACATTTGTAATCTAGCCTATCATTTTTTTATCGGCTGACTGCTCTAGATATGCGTGTAGTTACGTTTAAAAATATAAGAGTGCGGAAATACCAATTTTAGTACTGATTTGTCATGTAGTTTTGTTGGGATATCTCTCAGTTCAAAACGAAAACTGCCATTGCAGGGAAAAACGGGAAACGGACACATTACTAAAAGATGCTGATTGATTTCTAAAAAACTATACTATGAATTTATTTTGCTATATTTTGTAGCTTCAACTCTGGCTGGAGAATCCGAAGAAAGAATTGACGATTCAAGGAGTTTGGGCAAAGTTAGAACCACCTTACGACACTGACAAAAAAATTGTTTTTCGGGTCTTCGAATATTTGCAACGACACGGCTTCATTAATTTTGGCGTTTTCGAATTGTCCAAGGTAGTTAATAAAAAATAATAGTAATAATCTTTTTGAAAGAAGTGTACGCGGTTATGCAACTGAAGGCACAAAGGTTATATGCTACATTAAAATCGTTTGTTTAATTTTTGTGGTAGAAACCCGTACCCGGGAAGGTGAAAGTAATTGTCATTGGGGCAGGTGTAGCGGGTCTAACAGCGGCGCAGCAGTTAAGACGCTTTGGTGTTGACGTGATGGTGATAGAATCCAGAGATCGAGTCGGAGGTAGAATCGCAACTTTCCGCAAGAAACAATTCGTGGCAGATTTAGGGGCCATGGTAGTGACTGGTCTGGGTGGCAATCCCATCAATGTTCTGTCCAAACAAGTCAGGATGGAACTTCACAAAATCCGGCAGAAATGCCCTTTGTATGAGTCCACAGGAGAAACTGTAAGCGCGCTTAGTGTTTGTTTCTTTTGCTCAACGTATAGATATGAATAATTTAATTATAGGTATTAAATGAATTTCCAAAGAGACTTGTCTTGGTGCAAAAAATATGTTTTTACCACAAATATAAAACTGTCTGGTTATTTAGGAGTATTATATACTTCTATTTTCTTGCGGGTTAACGAAAAGGCATTTTGTTTTGCTTTGTTTTGCAGGTCCCGAAAGAAAAAGACGAAAAAATTGAGAGGGAGTTCAACCGATTGTTGGAAGCGACGAGCTTTCTATCCCATCATCTGGATTTTAATTACGTCAATAATAAGGCTGTATCGTTAGGGGAAGCTTTGGAATGGGTTATCAAATTGCAGGAGAAGCATGTGAAGGAGAAACAAATGGAGTTTTATAATACTACTTCAGATCTGTTAGAAAAGCACAAAGCGTGTTTGTCCAAGGTGATAGAATGTACATGGTTTTAAAATTTTAGTGTTACCCGTATCCGTAATGATTACGAAACCATCGTTTATTATGCGTTCCAATTAATGTCACAATGGAATTACTTTATGCATTGAGGTTTGTATTTTGGTTCGCGGCCTTCTTTACGAAGCATGATTAGTTATAATTACGGCTTCTGTCAACTTGAACAAATTTTAATGTGGATGGCTTTAATTATTTCTAGTTGATAGTAACGAAAGAACAAGTGGCGGAGTTGCATGCCAAGTACAAAGAGCTAAGTGCAGAGACAAAACGGGATTTCATCAAGGAATTCGCTTACCGAGCTACGCTTTTGGATCTTAATGAAAATATCAAGGTATGTCCTTAAAATTGTCATTGTCATTATAATTTCCTGGTTTTATTTTCCCATCTATTTCTGGGTGAAGTTTAAAAGGAAAGTGTACAACATGTATGTCTTTCACTGACAGGAATACGAGAGGCTTGAAGAAGAGCAGAAACAGCTTGAAGCACAAATCTCAGAACTGGAGAGCAACACACCGTAGTACGATAAAATCTGTGACTCAATCATTTACATATTCCATAATTATTTGTTAAGCGAAGATTAAACATTGGTTTAAGGAGAAGGAATAGGATTGTTATTTCAACAACAACAAGACATTCTGAAATTGTTTTTAACACAGCTCCGTATATCTCTCACCGCGAGACCGGCAAATCTTGGATTGGCATTTTGCAAACTTGGAATTCGCCAATGCAGCTCCATTGTCCAACCTGTCGCTCAAACACTGGGATCAGGATGATGATTTTGAATTCACCGGAAACCATCTCACAAGTAAGTACCTGCAAGATTTATATTTAAAAAGCGTCGAAATCCAAAAGCATTTCTCCCCTCTTTAGGACAGTCGACAATATGGCAAATTAACATTGCTTACACCTTTTCATATCAAAATGTTTTACCAATTCAGTCCTCATTTCGCATCGTAAAATTTAGTTAATTATCCACTTTAAACCCTACCCGTGATTGGGTGTAGCAATATGCTTGACAATTAACGACTCTGCTTGATTTTATTGTAAGAATGAAGAATGTACTCGGGCATCCCACAGATGGCGACAATAGCATATCACGTATTTTAGTAGTCACTTTACGAACCAGCTACAACATTTAGCCCGTGATCCCGTGAGATTCTTGCAGCTCACAATCGCAACCCAAGGTCTAATTCTGTTAAACAGTAAATACCACGACTTTATTCATTGCTTCAAAAGCTGGAAATGAGAAATTGCTGGTCATTCCATAATATATTATGTACTTTTGAAATTTTCCTGCTTAAAATGTGTTTCGAGTGTGAAGCGTTATTTAATTTCAAAACGATCAACTAAAACGCTACTTTTCTAGCGTTTTTGACTGTATAAATGTTGTCAAAGTAAAGATGGTAAGTAAAATCCGTTGAGTCTAATAGTAAGTTCCACAGCGTCTGAAAATGTATATACGCGTAGAGGCGTAGATGTAAACGGATCATGTCGGTGAGGCATGCATTCTTGCATACATTTCAAGTAGGACAACTTTAAATCGAGCATAAAATTTTGGAAGTCTCAACTTCCAACTTTGAACATTCGTTTACGCTTGTTAATGCTATGAGGCTCTTTCTTGAAATCCGGAGTGTTAATTGCTACATCAATAATGCTATGTACAACTACAACTTCATGATTCATGATTTTGGTACTTGAAAGCGTTTGTGTTGCAATATATGAGTTTGTTATATACCTGCTTGTTTTTGTGATGGTAAGATGAGTTTTAAGCACATGTGCATGTTTTCACTCCTCTTGCCTCTTATGCAACTGGAGCAAACGTGTGTCCTTTCGTCGCTCGTGTGCATTTCCCTGAATCTGATTCTTTAATAAAAGTGTTGAGAAGACACATTTGGCGTGTCCTTTCCTCTAGAAAGGAGAAGAGAGAGCCGACGGAGAAAATATGCAGAGACAAATACAAATGCCTGGTCTCGTGGAAAAGGAGGCAAAAAGAGGATAGGAGCCAGAAAAGCTGGGGGAAAGGACAACTTTTAAACAGAGATTTTGTCTCCTCTTGGCACAGCTGCTCCTTTTTTTATGTATATTTTTTTTGCGTACTTGACTCCTTTTGTTGTGTCTCTTCTCCAGGAATTGGCTCTAGTATGTGTCCGTTGCTCTTCCTCCGTCGTCGCCTCCTCCGAGGAGAAAGGTGAGGGTGGGGAGGAGGTGGAGGGATTTTATTGTGACGACGACAACTGGAGCCTTGTCTCCGGGCCAACGTGATTACCTTTGATTTATGATCTCGCAATTCACTTCTCTCGCAAATGCGAGTCACGTGTTGTCACGTCCTCGGGAAGATTCAAAAATGTGTGTCTCCTCCCGTTTTCCTCGTCCTCCTCCTCTCTCTCTCTCTCTCTCTCTCTCTCTCTCTTTATCATGTGTATACTTAATGTCTCCTCCTCCATATCTCCTCTCCAGTTTCTTCCTGTGAAAGTCTCTTCTTCTTCTTCATCTTAAATGACTCACGCATCCGTTCACCCATTCCTTATCATGGCTGGAGAGAGGTTATTAATTCACCTGGGAGAGACAGAGAGGAGAGGGGATCTTCGCAGATGGTACTTTTTAGGAGGGCTAAAAAAGAGGATCTTTCTCCTCCCCCGCCGCCTCTTTACCTGATGAATGATGGCGGAAGAAGAGGAAAAAGGAAAGCTGTGACTATGAGATGAGACGTATGTATGTGGCATTAATTGCCTGGATAACATTTACCTTGTCTATATATATGAATGCAAATATATACATATATGGGGCGTCTGCCTGGAGTCCCTGGAACGTGGTTGACTGCCTATATAGTTGCCATATGTTCCCTTTTGGAGGCTAAAAGATTTTTTTTTGTTTGTTGGTTGGAGGCACTTATCATATAGTCTTCCGGTGTAGGGTCTGGAGACTTGTTCATTTATTACCGTCTCTTTGGTCATTCGTTGGCTACGTCGGGGAGAAGCGGGAGGAGTTTGTGGATTTCCATTTGAACCAATTATTATTATGCGGGGAGGTGTGGAGGAACGGAAGGGAGTAATTATATTCCGAAATCCCCTTCCAAATCCCCTTTTCCACGGACTCTTCTGACTTCACCCATGTTGTTATTTGTTATTTGAAATGAACAGAGTTGTCTCTGGCTTTGATGGTTCCATCCTGCCCCATTTTCATTCTTGGTATTCAGTATTCACTTCTTTTGATAGTATTTTTTACAAAAAAAAAAATGGGAAAAAAATCCTCTGCCTTCACCATCTGCTATAGTATATCTGCTTCTTTGTGGGTGTTTTTTTTGTGGTTTTTATGCAACGGATTTGTTATCTCCGGAAGGAATTTTTGGGTTGTATAGACTCTCATTTCTATCACGCAAATGAAAATGAAAATGGAAGGCAAGAATGCGAGGAGGGAGAAAACAGTTTGAGAAAATGTGGGGGAAAGAAGGGCTGTTTATGGAAGATATTTGGAACAAATGGGATTATGGGAAAGAGAGACAATGCCGGAGAAAGGAGAGAGGGAGAAGAGATTCAAGGAGACTGCAGAGAGAAAGAATCAAGGAGAATTGGAAGGAAAGATAATCGGATAAATTTAAGGAGACAATAAAGAACAAGAAACGAAAATTGAAAAATGAAGGGAGAAGGAGAGAAATATAGAGAGTAAAATGGAGAGAAAGAAAAATACAGTAAGAGAAAGGGAGAGAGAAAATTGCAGAGAAAGAGAAAGGGAGAGAGAAAATTGGAGAGAAAGAGAGAGAGAGAGAAAATTGGAGAGAAAGAGAGAAAGATGGACAGGAAGAGAGAGAGTGAGAAAAATACTGGAAGAGAAAGAGAGAAAATTGGACAGGAAGAGAGAGAAAAACGGAGAAAGAAAAATACTGGAAGAGAAAGGGAGATAGAAAGTTGGAGAGAAAGAGAGAGAAACAAAATGAAAAGAAAAATATTGTAAGAGAAAGGGAGAGAAAATTGGAGAGAAAAATGGAGAAAGAAAAATACTGGAAGAGAAAGAGAGAGAAAAATGAGGAGAAAGGAAAATACTGGAAGAAAAGAGAGAGAAATGAAGAGAAAGAAAAATGCTGGAAAAGAAGAACCGACAGCATAAGAGCATAGAAAGAGAACAATTAAAAAAGAGCCAAAAGAGACAGAGAGGTAGGGAAGAAGGAACAATTTCCCTTTTGGAGTCTTACTTGCCTCTCAGTAATTACGGGTCATTAATTGAAGGTGGATTGAGATGAGACTCGACACATTGATTAAGGGATGGGTTAAAAAAACGGCAGTGCATTACTGCATCTGTCTATGAGAGAAGTAAATTGTTCTCGAGATTTTTTGGTTCGGATTTTGCCCCATGGATTGTGAATGGATAAAAAAATATAGTATATAAAATATGCTTGTAAAATATGCTTGTAAAATATGCTTTTTTTGTCCAGGGGCTTTGCGAGACAAGGGGTGGAAGTGGGTTGATGATGATTCAATTGAGACAGGATGTTTGGTCATGTGTGTGTGTGTTCGTGTGTTGTTGGTTTTTTCATGGGGATTTTGAGAGAAGGATTATTTGCATTTTTTATTTTTTGGGAGGAATGGAAATTATTTGGTTGTTAGTTGTTCCAAGAGGAGAAATGGACAAGAGAGAGAGAGAGAGAGAGAGAGAGAGAGAGAAATAGAGAATGATAAGATGGTTGAAGCGGTGGTTGGTTTTTTCTTGTTGGTTTAGCAGTCGACATGTGATGAGTTTATTGGGATAATGAGATGTTGGAGCGAGGAATTATTTACTGGGTGGGTAATTATGCCTGATTATGTGGGGCTTAGCCATCCCAGGCCTTCCAGGTCCTTCCATACAATGGAATTCTTCTCCATTACATTCCTCCCCTCCACCTCTCTCAATCTCCCGCATTTCCCCTCTTTTGCATTCTCTCCCTTTTATTTTTTCCTTCTCTCCTTTTTATTTTTTCATTCTCTCCCCTCTTCTTCTTATTCATTTTTAAATTTCTTTTTTTTCTTATCTCCCTTAAATTTCTCCCCCTCCCTTCCTCTTCTGTGGGCTCAGGACACACGAAATGGAACAAGGAGGATGATGACTGATGGTTCCGTGTTCCTTTACACATGTTCACAAATCTAATCCATTCACTCTTCATCATCATCATCCTTCCTCCTGGCCTCTAGTAAACTATAGTCAGGTTAGTCAGGTCGAAAGGGGATTTAAAAAATGTTTCACGTCCATGAGGTCCATGCATGTATGTTTCTCCTTTATTGGCTCACTCACTTTATTTCAGGGGGTGTAATTGGGCCCTGTTTATTTGCCTTTCTCACTTGTCATGCAAACTGAGAACTTCCCATGTCGAGTTTCTCTCTCTCTCTCTCTCTCTCTCTCTTTCTCGTTTTTAGAATATCGTCGTCCCTCTCATACTATAAACTTCGTCCTCTTCAATTTAAAAAAAAAGGCCCTGTCTTTGTCTTTCTCTCTCATTTTCCTCCTCACACCCTGCTAGTCATTGTCCTCCTTGCGGGTAATTCTCCAGGATGAACCTGATGATGATGGTGGTGGTCGTGGTGATGAGAAAGGTAAACAGAGTTTTTGGACACTTTCGTGCCAGGACTTCTCCTTCCTCGCCGTCCCATCGGATTCCATGCATAAAAGGATGCCCGGGAGAAAAGTTCTCAGTTCTCATTCCCGTTTTTTGTCCCTCGCCTTATCTTCTTTTCTGTAGTGCTCCAATTTTAGCGGGAAAGCTAACTACATCTGTGTCTATAGGACTTTGCAAGTGTGGAGGTTGATTTGGTTTGCAAAAGTTCTTGGGTTTGGTGCGGACGGAAGGCCTTGCTGGGAGTTGATAAGAGGAAAGAAAAATAGGGAGGAAGCGGGGAGCTATACTAAAAACGGAGGTGCGAAATAGAGCGGAGGAGCGAGGGAGAAATTGAGGGGGATAGACACGAGAGAGAGGTGGCGAAAGAGAGAGAGAGAGAGAGAGAGAGAGAGAGAAAGGGAGAGAGGGAAAAAGGAGAGAAATCCGGGGACATGAAAGGGGGAGTAATTGGCTGTGTGTGGCAGTGCCTGTTGTTGTTAGAGGGCGGATTCGGAAGTGCGGATGATGAAGGGCTGAGCAGTAGAGGAAGGCGTCGGAGAGCGAGAATATTTCTCTCTCTGTCTCTCTCTCTTTCTCTCGCTCTCTCTCTTTCTCTCGCTCTCTCTCTTTCTCTCGCTCTCTCTCACTCCATATCCCCTAATAATCTCGAGTAATTGACCGACTGGTCGTTTTGACTGGTGTGTGTCTGCCCCAACCTTTGTTCCTTACTTTCCTTCTCTCTCTTTCTCGCTCGCTGTCTCGCCCTCTCTTCTTTCCCTCTCTCCCTTTTCTCCTTCCGCCACCAAGCCAGGATTTTAGAGATAGGATCTCAATCATCCCACAAATGATAATGGTATCTAATAGTAAGAATAATAACATTTGTCTTCACTCTCCATAATTTAAAAATGTCTTTATTCTCCTTGGGTCTCCTTGCGTGTCACTGGTGCTTCTCCTCCTCGCCGTCTTGCCCTCCTTCTTTTTTCTGGCTGACATGCCGGTTTTATTTATTTTGTGAGGAAGGAAATCAAAAATTTCCGGACTTTTATGACTTGATGCAAATGGGAGACGGGCCAGACCCATCAGAAATTAGAACTTTCCCTTCCAAGAAACCTGGGAAATGACCATTCCGTTTTAAATCCGGCCCCACTTTGTCCTACTATTTTCAGGGTAAGGAGAGGTGGAATGGCCGGGTAAAGGCGTGGGCTGTGTACAGCGTGATTCTGAAAATCCTGCAGTACATCTGGTTCGCACACAAACTCCGTTTTAACATGGGACAATTCCCACGTTGAGACTCGGACCCACCCTGTATTTCCATTAGGCTGGACGGTAAAAAAAGGTGTCACATTGAAGGGAGAACGATGAGATAATAAAACGCAGCGGAGTGTCTTATATTATTAGGGATGAATGTACATTTAAATGAATGCACACATATGTAAATGCATATGTACCTATATGTATTATGTATGTATATGTATTTAAAAGCATCCAGATATACTGGACACAAGGATGAATGGGCACACTATCTCTGGACATGATAGCCATGAGCTCTGAGCAGGGATGACAGGATGAGGGGAAGGTCGGCTGGATGCCATGTTATTTTATTATTATTATTATTCTCAGCTCAGACGTAAACATTTCAGTAGCTGAACATGGTCAAGGTGCATTTAATGGCCCATTGACTCTAATCCTTCTAACCCGTGCTTATTTAAATGCTCCCTTTTGATAGGGTCCCAACGATTTCCCAGAAGTGGGGACTCATTTACATTTTTCAATTCCTTTAATAAAGTAATGGCAGGGATTTTAGGAGGCGGTGGAATCTGAGAAGGGAGAAAAAGCGACGAGAAAAACGAAGGACGAGGAAAGAGAAATATAAAGTAAAGGTAAAAATAGCGGATAGAGAGGGAATAAATAAAGAGAGAGAGGAAGAGAGAAAAAGTAAAGAGAGAAAGGAAGAGGGAAAAAATAAAGAGAGAGAGAGAGAGGAAAATAAAGGGAGAGAGAGAGAGAAAGAAGCGAGACTGCGGCCAAGAGAAATAGATGAACAGAAAGAGCAGAAAATTGGGAAGAGAAAAATAAGAAGAGAAGGAAAGCCATATAGGTAGATAAAGGGAAGGGCGAGAGAATGGGCTAATTATAGACTGTCCACACCATATTTTATGGCCAATTAGCAGGTGAATGAGAGATTACCTTTTCTCTCTCTCTCTCTCTCTCTCTCTCTTGCCCTCTTCCTCTCCACCTTTTGTTTGTGTAAGCTACAATTCTTGTTTTTTTTCCGATTCCAACCCTTTTGATTCTGGGAAGGAGAGAAATTCTTTTCCACATACTCACCTCTCTCCTCCCTTCCTCTTTGTACCTGTCCTCTAACCTTCTCTGTGGTTTGTGAGCTAATAATTTATTGATGAAATCGAGACTGTCTCCTGCTTGCTCTCCTCTTGTCCGGACCAAAAGACAGGGGAAAAGGGGTACTTGTAAGACAACGAAAGGACAGAGAGAGAGAGAGAGAGAGAGAAATAAAGAGAGAGAGAGAGAGAGAATGTAAATGAGACTGTTTGGTTGGATTTATGAGCTTCAATGGAATAATGAGGGACAGGGTCCGAGTTTTTAGTATGCAGGACGAGTGGCTGCCCAGTCAGTCACGTAATTGTCGCTCTCTTCGCTCCTTGTCTTCTTCCCCTCTGCCATCTCCGTATTTTTCCACCCTCCTTCATCACCACCATATAAAAGTGGACTCAAAACAGGAATGGAAACAAAATTATTAAATGAGAAAAAAAGAATTAAACGAGAGGGAAAAAAACTAGATTGGCCACACCAGCAGAACTGTATGGAGATGATATGTGATCACCACCATTTAACCTTCCTTTTTGACCGGGCTCATTCACTCAATCTCTTTCTCTCTCTCACTGTCCCGTCTTCAATCAATTCTTTCAACCTGTAATTAATTAGCAAGTGCTGAAGCGCATCATTATCATCAGAAATCTCGCAGTGGCTGGAAGACAAAGTGGCTTTGGGAGTGGGCTTGTTTGTTTATTTGTTTGTGCTCCGCCACACTAAATACTTTGGAGGTAGAGAGATTTTTGTACTTACTTCTTCTTGGCTTCTTTTTCTGCGGAGACTGCAGTAGGATGCTTCCCGGACCCAAAAAAAAGGGGGTACCTCATAGTAGGATGGCGTACAAAGTGTTATGGGTGTGAGGAGTGGAGAGAGAGAGATGTTTGTACATGTTAATGGACTCATTTATTTTGTGGATCACGTTCACCAGTGAAAGAAAGAGAGAGAGAGAGAGTGAGAGAAAGAGAGAGAGAGAGAGTGAGAGAAAGAGAAAGAAAAGTCCGTGTCCAGGCGCAAAATGAATGTTTGTGAGTGTGTGTGCAAAGGAGGAGCGTCTGCTTTTTCTTTGATTGCCCACACAAGCCATTAGCCAGTCTCGTTAATGTGCCAATTTACGACCCACTCCCGCCATTACCTCCGCTCCTCTCATCTTTATTTCTATTCATAACTCCCCATCTCAACTCACAATATTGACCATTACCATCATTACTCTGTCATGAGATATGCGCTCACGTGCGTTTTCCTCTCTCCCGTCTCTGTCTCTCTCTCTGCCTCTCTGTCTCTCTCTCTGCCTCTCTGTCTGTCTCTGCCTTTCTCCCGTCTCTCTCTGTCTCTCATTTGTCTCTCTCTGCCTTTCTCCCGTCTCTCTATCTGTCTCTTTCTCTGCCTCTCCAGTCTCTCTCTCTCTCTTTCTCTCGAATCCTCCCATGAACTTTCCGAGCCGGCAGTCGTATTACGAGTTCTTTGGCCTGACCGTGCTTAATCATCTGCAGAGGAAGTCGAGGAAGGGAATGTGGGACTAGCCATGTGAAAGAACGGGGCATAGGACAGCGAGAATAGACAGAGAGAGAGTTAGGGAGAAAGAGAAAGAGCGCGAGACAGAAAGAGAGAGAGAGAAAGACAGAAAGATAACGGCAACAAAAACCAGGACAATTTGGAGGAAAGAGACAAATGATGAGTAAGGGAATTTGTAGAAGGAGAGAGAAATGGGCAGAGAGTGGGTGAAAGAGAAGGAGAACGAATAGAGAGAAGGAAAGAGAGAGAGAGA
>JAQGBT010006907.1:0-11737 GCA_034698585.1 Disparrhopalites patrizii | reverse complement strand
TCCATTTTTCTCCTTTTCTCTCTCTCTCTCTATTTTTCTCCCTTTCTCTCTCTCTATTTTTCTCCCTTTCTCTCTCTCTCTATTTTTCTCCCTCTTTCTCTCTCTATTTTCTCTCTCTCTTTATTTTTCCCTCTCTCTCACTCTCTTTATTTTTCCCTCTCACTCTCTCTTTTTATTTTTCTGTCTCTCTCTCTCTCTTTATTTTTCCCTTTCTCTCACTCTCTTTTAATTTTTCTCTTTCTCTCTCTCTTTATTTTCCCCTTTCTCTCACTCTCTTTTTCTTTTCGTCTCTATCTCTCTCTCACTCCCTCTTTTTATTTTTGTCTCTTTCTCCCTCACTCTCTCTCTTTTTTTTCTCTCTCTCTCTTTTTCCCTCACTCCCTCTTTTTTTCTCTCTCTCTTTCTCTGTCTTTTTCCTCTTTGTCTCACTTTCTTCTCTCTTTCCTCTCATCTCTTTCTCTCTCCCGATTTATCTCTCTCGCTCTCTCTCTCTCCCTCCTGATCTTCTCTTCTCCTTTTTCTGACTTCTTTTCTCCCATTCTTCCTCTCTTTAGCCTTCTCTTTTCCTCTTTTCTCCCTCTCTTGTCTCTCATTCTCTTTACTTCCCCGTACTCCTCGTCTGGATTTTTGGTCTAACTCTCCCTCCTTTTTTCCTCCATTGATTCCTCTTCTGGTTTTTATATTGAAATCTTCGTCTCTCTCCGATTGCACCTTTTCTCTCTGCATTTCATCCCTTCATTGAATCTCCAGATAATTTCTCACTTGCCTCCTTGATGTCCCCGCATGTCCTCCCATTTAATTAATTTTCTCCTGAATTAAATTAAATTAATTTTTTTCTTCTTTTACTCTCTATTGTCTCTCTTCCCCTCTCCCTTTGCTCCTTGTCATTCATTTCTCTTCTCTTTGTGTGGGTACTAGATCTATGGTTCTCCCTTCTGGCCTCTTTCTCTCATTTTCTTTCCCCCATTGTCTCTTTCTCTAATTCTATTGGTTTCTGTCTGACTCTGTCTCCTTTGCACCTTCTGATTCTACTATAATTGAAATCCCGTTTTATCCATTACCATGTGACGCTCTCTCCTCCCATCTCTCCATTATATCTCGCACAGCATTACACCTGTTCCACGTAGAGACGGCTGTCTGAATTATGTTGACATTAATAACTACATAGACATATTCGGAGATGCTGGGTGTGGAGCACCTTCTTATAACTACACGTTGAAGACAAAGCTTTCCATGGCAAAAATATAGAAGATACTTATCCATTACAGTTGCAGAACACATATTAACCCGTATACGAATGTTACGTATGCAATACGGTACATCATACACGGATAAAGATGTGTCCAAAGACTTAAATCGTAGTATTTGTTCCAAATTCTCTTAAATGACTCTTTCTCAGGTGACCTTATAAATGTTTCTCCAATCACATTTCCCTTCATGTTAGTTTGGTCATTATCAAGGAAAAAAAGGTGATACATTGAGAGTTCACTCACTCCGCAAAAAAACTCCAATTTATGGCCTAGTGCTCACCCACATGTTAATTTGCCCATTAAGACTGGGTGAAACACATTAAAACTCGTTCGTTGTGATGTTTTTCCAAGATTTATATATTGTACGGTATTTTTTTTTCATTTAGTAGTCTAAAGATTAGATTCCTCGACATTTGTTTTTAAGGGGAAACTGGAGGTGGGAGGAGTGTAGGGGAAATTAGGTATGGACGAAATGAATATGAAACGGGGCATGATTTCCTCTTAATTCCAGCCATCAGTTCCACTCCATGTTCCCTTCCTCTCCAGTGAGGGTCCAGCCCCTTTGATGTGTGATTGCGTAACTAAATTAAAAAAAAACACACACACACAACAGCTCTTTTTCTGTATATTTGTTTCGTAGAAAAAAAGGAGTTGAAAAATAATCTCTTGTCCATGTCATAACACTACGTAGCATCCTGTACATTTGGAAACACTCATTCCCCTCTCTCTCCCTCTTTATTCATGATGGACTACTTACTAATAAGCAATCTCAATCAGGTCCTGCTTGTGTACTTAAAAGGAATGGTTATGTACACATGTGTAAACAATTGGTTACAGGGAACACACTTGGGGAATTGTTTAACATGTTCGAAAAAAAAAGAAGAATCTGTCACCTCCCTCAAAAGTGCTTGATCAACTTTCCATTTTTTTCTCCCCTTCTCTTTCTGTGTGGGATGGCTTTCATCATTGGTATTTATAGCCAATGATCATCCTTTTTTTACCGTCATCGGCGCAGTACAAAGGTACTTTGGACATTGAATCTGGACGGGGCTGATGGAGATATGTATGAAAGATGCTTGACTAGTTTTATTTTTGGGGGGGAGAGAGAGGGTGTTATTTGTTTAAGAAATTATTTAGGCGGACCATGAGACGCAGAAGGGAGGGAGGGAGAGATTATTTAAAAGTGAATGGGAACATTTTTAAGGGAGATAAGACTTGTAGAGGGAAGAAAGGGAGAGTTTTGGAGGATTTTGTAGAGAAAAAGAAGAGAAAGTCGAGGAGGAAAAGGAAGAGACAAGAAATAAAGAAAGGACCAATAGAGAGAACAGAAAATAAAGACATAAAATAAAGAAAGGACCAGCAGAAAGATGAGAAAAGAAATAAGGAAAAAAGAGAAAGGACCGACAGACAGAAGAGAAAATAAGAAAGGATCAGCAGAAAGAAGAGAAAATAAAGAAATGAAGAAAGGGATGACAAAAAAGAGAAAGTAAAGAAAGAGAATAAATAAAGGGTTGACAAAGAAAGAGAAAATAAAAAAATAGAATAAATAAAGGGTTGACAAAGAAATAAAAAATAAAAAAGAGAATAAATAAAGGATTGACAAAGAAAGAGAAAATAAAAAAAGAGAATAAATAAAGGGAAGACAAGAAAAACGAGAAATGAAAGAGAAAATAAATAAAGAGAGGACAAGAAACACGAGAAATGAAAGAGAGAATAAATAAAGGGAAGACAAGAAAAACGAGAAATGAAAGAGAGAATGAAGAAAGAAAATAAATAAAGGGAAGACAAGAAAAAAGAGAAATGATAGAGATATAAACAAAGAGAGAAACTAGAGAAAACTAGCAAAAGAGGAAAACTAGAAAAGCGAGGAAATGAACAGAGACAGAGAAGGAAAGAAAGCGACAAAACTAGAGAGAAACAAAGAAAATAGGGATGAATTGTTAATGTGAAATATGAGATAATGAATACATAAAACAAAGAGTGAGAGATAGCCCATTAAAAAGTCTTCACCACATAGAAAGGGAAGCCCAGCCTGAGAAAAAAGGTTTAAAATTACGTCCACTCTTCAAATGTGTCAATGAAGTGGAAGAAATTCGAGAATTTATGACCATCATCTCGGTTTTGTCTTTCTCTCTCCCTTCATCTTCCAGTGATAAAAACCATTCTTTTTCACATTCTCCAGAAATTGTTTGGGAAGCCATTTTTTGTTGTCCCTCCCGTATAGCATTCTTAACAAAGCCAGAAGAAGCAATAAGGCATCATGGAATGTTTAGGATTTCATACGCTCCCCTTTTTTCTCTTAACGCTTCTTTCCCATCAGCCAAACACAGTTTTTGTGACTACTTTAACAGTAGTTTCAAGGGGAAAGTGTGTGCGTGCCCTGGCAAAAGAAAAGGGGGAAGGCGACAAGACCGTGTAAGATGCACCCGGAGCATGATGCCGGAACAAACTGGCTTCCATACACGATTTGTTTAACTTCCCTCCTGTGTCCCATTTTTTTCCTTCAAATGTGAGGAAATCCCATAATAACATTGATGATGATAGTAATAATAATGCGTACCCGGAAAAAATTAATGTTTCACCCAGCCGGCACGTCCTTTGTATGAGAAGGCTTTCTTTTCCGTTGGAGGAAAAAAAAAAGGAGGGAAAAAGTGCATCTTTTATGACTTGCATCTCAAGTGTATTGTGGAGAGGGAAAATTATTATGGGTGTACATTTCTTTTACGCAGTCAAGAGGATAATGAAATGCACCAGAAAGTGAATGGTGTGCAGGGGCAATTCTCACTTGGGTCTGGAGGAGGAAGAAAGACTTTCAATAGAGAGAGATACCGGGGGAAAAATTACGAGAAAGGGAGGCCGAAAAAAAGACAGACTGGCGAGGATGAGAACGATGGAAAGGCTTAAGGACCGAGAGGGAAAAAGGGAGAAAGCAAAAAAAAAAAAAAATGAAAGAGGCAAAAAACAGAGAGAGAGCTGGGGCGGCAAAGAGAGAAATTGCGAATGAGATGGAGAGACAAGAGGGACAGAGAGACAAGGAAAAGGTAGGAGATAGATGAAAGGTCAAGAGAAGAAAAATGGGAGACAGGGAGAGAGATGAAAGACGGGAAAAGAGGAGAAATTCGGGAAGCAAAGTATTGGGAGAGAGGAAAAGCAAAGAGAAGAAAGAGGCATGAGAGAGAGGATGAAAGAGAGAAAAAGAGGGATAAATAGGAAAGAAAATGAAAGGGAGAGAGAAATGGCAAAGAGGGAGAAGGAATACAAAGAGAGAGAGAGAGAGAGGAAAGCCACAGAGAAAAAAAAAATACAAAGTGAGAGAGCCAGAAGAAATGCAAGGAGAGAAGAAAAAGTGATAGAAACAGAGAGAGTGAAAGCGAGAGAGAGAGAAAGGAAAGGCAAAGAAAGAGAGAGAGGATTGGCAAAAAAAGAATCAGAGAGAATAAGATAAAGAGGAAGAAAAATACATTACATATAGATAAAAAAAGAAAGAAGTAAAAGAGACATACCACAGGCTAAAAAGTAAAAGAGATTCCGTAGGGAGAAAGAATAAAAATTTTGAGTGCCAAAGAACCACATTGCGTTCAATGTTCCTACTGGAGCAGAAAAAAATTTTGTGAAGTCCACAAAGAGACAAGAGAGTAAATGAAAAAAGATTTTTTTGGGGTACAAAAAGCCCCTTCTCCTCCTTATTGTTCCATCCGCACCTTTCCCTTTCAAGTTCAAGAGGATCCATTGGAAATATAATTTTTTATTTTTATAAGAAGAAAGAGATATTATGCTTTCCTCCCCTCCTCACTCTCTCTCTCTCTCCTTTTCTCCTTCATCGTCTTTTCATTGTTCCCTTGTTTATTCGGGCTTGTGTCTCCCCAGTGGGGACACGGTGCTATATGGGGTGGCTCCGAGAAGAGAATGTGCTAGATGGGGGACTTGGGACTCCATAATACATATTTATAATCTGGGGGTTGTGTGTATCAACTAAAGAAGAATTATTATGAAAAGAAAAAAGTTGAGGGGAAAAAAAATTGAAACAAGAATGAAAAGCTTGTTGATGTTATGAAGTTGTTTGCTCCTGCTCCCTTCCAAGTACTAATACTGGATGTAAGGTCCCATGTAATCCCTCAAATTTTTAGGGGTTGCTCTTTTTTTTCTCCTCTCTCTTTCTCCCGTGGCTGGGTACAATAATAATCATCATCATAACGCTAATAAATGTGTAAGGGGAGAGAAATTTTCCAAGACACTCTTTTCAGGGAAATACACGTTTGGTATATGTATTACATGGGATAGATGCCGATGTGCAGTGGAGATATGTGAGCCCGCGTGTGTGCACCCTTCGTCATGGACCTACCGCTCGTTTGCCTTTACAATTACATTCCAATTTAGGAGTGATTGTTGGAGAATACAATACAAGAGAGAGAGAGAGGAACGAGGCACTGCAGGAGAGACAGAATTTACTAGAGAGAGAGAGTCCTAGTAAACGTGAAAAGTGTCCATAAAGGCGCAGAATATCGAATATTAATTTTTGACGTTTTTTGAGTCTCTTTTGCCTCATTCTTACTGCGTACTCTTTATCTCTCTGATTTTTCTATTTTATTTCCGCATCTCTCTATATTTTCCTCTTATTTTTTTGCCTCTCTCTCTCTGTTTTTCCTACCGCCTCTCTTTTTTCTATTAGTTTTTTGTCTCTGTCTTTTTTCTATTTTCCTTCCGCATCTCCCTATACTTATTTTTCTCTTATCTTTCGTCTCTCCCTCTGTATTTTTCTCTTATCTTTCGTCTCTCCTTCTGCATTTTTCTCTTATCTTTCGTCTCTCCTTCTGTATTTTTCTCTTATTTTTCGTCTTCCTCTCTGTATTTTTCTCTTATTTTTCGTCTTCCTCTCTGTATTTTTCTCTTATTTTTCGTCTTCCTCTCTGTATTTTTCTCTTATTTTTTGTCTTCCTCTCTGTATTTTTCTCTTATTTTTCGTCTCTTCCTCTGTATTTTTTCTTTCCGTCTCGCTCTTTTTTCTATTAGCTTTTGTCTGTCTGTTTTTCTCTTTTCCTTCCGCATCTTCCTATATTTTTCTCTTATTTTTCGTCTCTCCCTCTGTATTTTTTCCTTCCGCATCTCTTCATATTTTTCTCTAATTTTTCGTCTCTCCCTGTGTATTTTTCTTTTATTTTTCGTCTCTTGCTCTGTAATTTTTCCTGCCGTCTCTCTATATATGTTTCGTTTATTTTTCGCCTGTCTCTCTATACTTCTGGTCCGCCTCTCTACATTTCTCTTATTTTTTCCTCTGATTTCCCCCCTCTTATTCTGTTGCCATTCGCCCTTTTTTCTTCCGATGACGCTTTCTCTCCATCCCCTTATTTCTCACCCTTCCTCCGTTCCCACTCTCTCAATGCCATTGTCATGTGCCCTGTGTCTCCCTCGCCGCTTACAGTAGTAATGCCATGTAATACAAATAGCAATAAATTGGGGGTACATTCTCGAATTTTGTAGTCCCGGGTCGTAAAAATTGGAGAGGGAAGAATTTTTCTCTCTTCATTGAATTATCATGGAGAGAAAATGATCTCGTTTCTCATCATTTTTTTTCACCCTCTCTCTCTCTCTCTCTCTCTCTCGCTCGTAAAGAACTATGGAAGGCAAAATGAGCGGGCGGAGAAATAGTACATAACATTCATACAGAGAGAGAGACAGACAGACAGAGACGATGTGATAACACAATGTTCTTGTACAACTTCTAAAGGTTGTTGCTTGCGTCTTTGGTGTCTCTCTCATGTCCTGTACGAAGTCTCCCTTGACATTATCACCAGAATTCATCGTGGACGATTACATGGTCTCCATGCGTCGTATCGTTTTAATGTGAGGGGACGCCATGATTTTTCATTTTATATCTTTTAGACACACACACACACACATGTGTGTGTCTACGTATCTTTCTCTCTGTTATTTCTTTTTTTGGGGGAGAGAGAGAGAGCCATCGTAGGATAATGATTCTCTCTCATTTTTTTTGAATAACACTTTTTTTTTAGAAAAAGATTCCTCCTGCTGTACAACATCGATCTCAAAAGGTGTGTTTACGTTTCCATGAATTTAGATACAGATACGGACGTATGTGAGAAGGTATTTTCTCAGCTTTTTATACATGAAACGTCTCAGGGGAGAGGAAATATTCATAATGTCCTTAACTACATTCTCTCAATGTGTGTACAATCAGGGAGGAAGGACATTTACGATAAGGGTAAGAAGACATACAAGACGGGGGAGAGAGATTTCTCTCTCTCTCTCTCTCTCTCTCTCTCTCTCATGCATTTGTGTCTCTCCCTCCCTGGGAGTTTTTTTTATAGAACAAAGTGCTGAGACCCTCACACGTTTACGTGACTGAAAACTGTCCCGACTGTCCGTCAAATGTCTTGAAAGAGACGGAAAGGAAAGGAGAGAGAGACGGAGTGCGAGAGAGTGTCGCATCTCGTTGCCGGTGTGTCATCCGAACACACCTAATGTGTACAGTTGATAAGCGACCGGGAATATGAGAAAAGGACCTGTAATCACAACTTTATTTTTTATTTTATGTGTACGTACTTCTTTGGGAATTCTTGTTTTTATCCCTTTTTCTCTCACTTTTTTCTCTCGTTCCGGAATTTTCTCTCTCTTCCTCTCTCTCTGCTTTTTCTCTCTCCCTCTCTATCTGTTTCTCTCTCTTGTTTCTCTCCCTCTCTCTCTGTTTCTCTCCCTCTCTCTCTGTTTCTCTCTCTTGTTTTCTCTCCCTCTCTCTCTATTTATCTCTCTTGTTTTCTCTTCCTCTCTCTATGTTTCTCTCCCTCTCTCTCTCTGTTTCTCTCTCTTGTTTTCTCTCTCTCTCTCTCTATTTATCTCTCTTGTTTACTCTTCCTCTCTCTCTCTGTTTCTATCTCGTTTTCTCTCCCTCTCTCCCTGTTTCTCTCTCTCCTTTTCTCTGTTTTTCTCTCCCTGTTTTTCCGTTTCTTTCTCCCTTTCTCTGTTTTTCTCTCCCTCTCTATTTTTTCCGTCTCTCTCTCTGTTTTCTCTCTCTCTTTTTCTCTGTTTTTTTCTCCCCCTCACTCAATATCTTCCTCTCTGTTTTTTCTCTCTCCCTTTCTGTTTCCCTATCACTCTGTCTCTACATTTGTTTTTTGCTCTCTCTCTCCTTCTCTTTCTCTCTGTTTTTCTCACTCCCTCTTTCTGCTTGTCTCTCTCCTTATTTTTATCGGTCTCTCCTTATTTTTCTGTCTCCTTATTTTGCGCACTCCCTCCCTCTTTCTGTTTTTCTTTCTTTCTCTCGTTATTTGTCTCACTCACTCTTTCTTTCCGTTTTTCTTTTTCTCCTTATTTTTCTCACTTACTCCCCCTTTCTGTTTTTCTTTTTCTCTCCCTGTTTTTCTCTCTCACTCCCTCCTTCTGTCTCTGCTCCTTGTTTTGTAAACATGTCTCTTTTTGTTTCGATTTAAAATTTTCCTTCTATGGTTCCGTTTTTACAATTTGTTTCTCCCGTTATTCCTCACTTTCTCTCTCTCTCAAAAGCAAACTGTCCCTCGTCCCTCTGTCTTACGGATTTTTTTTTACACCCGATAGTCTCATCCTATTAAGATAACTTGTCTCCGTCTCTTGCTCACACAATCTTATTAAAACAGAGTTCCTATAGGAGTCCTGGGAAGAACCTGGGCGAAAACTCGTACTGGTCCCTCTTTGGGGGGTTGAGCCAGGATTGTCTGGACATTTCCTGAGTAAATGGTGTTCCGTTAATTACTCCATATGTTAGCGCTCCTCGCACAGGGAATTTTTCTTCCCCAAGAAATTCCTTGTGTGTCCAAATGAATTCTCGTTTCCAACACTAAACTAAAAGACGGTGATTGAAGAGTTCTTCCAGGCTAATCTTTCACTGTATACCAGCCTTGGCATGGTAAGCTAGCTTGGAAAGTTCCCTTCGCATTTTTCTTCTTGAGAAGGTTCTTTCACTGGACTACTTTGAAGAGCTGGTCAGTTTTGTAGAAAGAAGGTATTGGATGTAAAAAAAAATGTTATTGTGTAACCGGAAGAATGTGAGGGGATTGATCATCATCATTACTATTTGTTTGGCTCTCCTTGTTATTGGTGGCGGCGGCAGTTGGACGGAGATAAGAGCTCTTGCGGTTCTCTAATAATACAATGGATGGTCCAAAAATATTTTTTTTTTTACCTTCACCTTCTTATGTCTATAAGGTCCCTCCGCCTCTCCCTTCCGCTCTCCAGTGGTTACCTGAGAGGTTCACCAGAAAAAAAGGGATCCTTTATATTTGATCCTTTGCATTGCATTTTTCTTGTACACGTACCTTTACACCCAAGTACAATGTCTTTGGGTAATGTTGAGTAAGGGGTGGTGGGATATTGCAGCACATAGGTATGTATACGGATGTACATATTATGTAATCGCTTAGGCCCTTTTGAGAAATAGAAGAAGAAATTAGGGAAGTTTGGCCGTACTAGCAGTTTGGAAGGGTGGGGTAAGCTATAGGTTCCGTTTGCAGCCATTGAACTGCTCATAAAGCAATTTTCGTGTAACTCGAGATCCTTAGTTCTATTACTGGGCATTATGAAAGAACAGGGAGGGAGAGAGAGAGAGCGGGAGAGAGAGAGCTAAAAGAAGAAATAAGAGGAGAGAAGTTTGTTAGAAAATGTAACTCTTTAAATTTTTACGGTTATTGGGAACAATTTTGAAACTTGAACTTTGATCTGGTGAGCTTTTATTTTTTCTTATTACGCTCACGATTCCTGTACAACTTCCTTTCTCTCTCCCATTTTTCATTTTCTCTTTTCCTCTCTCTCTCTCTCTCTCTCCATCTATTACATTTCTCGCTCGTCTTTCTCTATCTCTCTTTCTTTTTTTCTCACCCTATTTCTCTCTTTTTCTGTCTCCCTATTTCTCTCTTTTTTTCTCTCCCTATTTCTCTCTTTTCCCTCCTTGCTCTCTCTTTTTTCTACCTTTTTCTCTTTCTCTCCCTTTCTTACTATGTCGCTCTCTTTACTCTCTCTCTTTTCTCTCCCTTTCTCTCTGTCTTTACTCTATTTTCTCTCCCTTTCTTTCTGTCTTTACTCTCTATTTTCTCTCCCTTTGTCTCTGTCTTCACTCTTTCTTTTCTCTTTCTCTCTAAATTCCTCTTTCTTCTCGTTCTCCCTAAATTCCTCTTTTTATCCCTTTCTCTCTACACTGTTCTCTAAATTCCTCTTCCTGTCTATTTCTCTCCAAAGTCCTCTTTCTCTCCCTTTCTCTCTGTCGTTACTCTATTTTCTTTCCCTTTCTATCTGTCTTTACTGTCTATTTTCTCTCCCTTTTTCTGTCTTTACTCTCTATTTTCTCATCCTTTCTCTCTGTCTTTTCTCTTTCTCTTTAATTCCTCTCTTTCTCTCTCTTTACTCTTCCTTGGTCTCGCACGTTCTCCCATTCTCTCCCTTTCTCTCATCCATCTGTTTCCTCGTCCTTCCTTTCTGATTCCTCTCTTTTCCCTCCGTTTCTCTCCCTTTTCTATCCCTTTGTCGGTCTTATCTGTCTCCGTTGCTTGTCTTTACCTCTCTCTCTCTTTCTTTTTCTCTGTCTCTGCTCTCACTTGTATCCTTTGCTCAGCCTTCCCCATCTGCAGTTACCCTAAATTAAAATTCTCCCCTCAACCCCTTCCCTCCCCGGCATCTCCCCCCTACACAATGGGGAAAGAAGCAAGGAAAAAGAGCAATTGATCACCCAGGGACCGTCTCCATATGGAGCACATTAGTATAGTACTACCTCAAGTCCTCGGAAAAGGGTTACATGTGGGGTACACGTCCTCCATGTTTTCCTTCTTTTCCTTCTTGCTAGCTACTCCCCATAAATTGAGAAGACGTGAAGAAAATCGTGCGTAAAAAGAGGCATATCTCTCTATTAAAGTCAAAGAAAAAGAGCGGAAAAACGTAGAGTCTCAAAAAAGTTTTTGTTGCGACCTCCACATATTTTTTGGTTGGCACCAGAAAAAAAAAAGTGGTGCCAAGAATGAGATTGTTGAGAGAACGGAGTTAGAAAAAAGTGTTAAGGCCGTAAAAGGGCAGGAATGACGGCAAAGAGCATGTTTTGATCCACAGACACAAAAGTAACACCTTTATTTCTTTGACTAATTTGACGACCACACCTCCTTCTTTTTAATTACCGGGCAGACCGTTGTATGGGAAGCGGTTCCAGAATGGTTAAACACCCACTTTTTTTCTGAGTTCAGAGCCTCATATGTATATTTATATGTAATATACGTACCTTGGAAAAAATATTCCAATATTATTATGTAGTATTTGTAATAGTCTGAATTCTTGTGGCTTGGAATTCCTTGATTTTATCACGAGGACGTGTGTATGTAATGTGTGTAGTTTACCCCTGTGCATACCGGCTTGGGATGAACTTCAGACGAACGGTAGTAGTACAGTGGAGTCTCTCTATAACAGCACTGAAGGGATGCAAGAAAAATGCTGTTATACAGAACAGCTGTTATACAGAA
>JAQGBT010006906.1:0-11738 GCA_034698585.1 Disparrhopalites patrizii | reverse complement strand
TTTCTCTCTCTTCCCTCTCTTTCTCTCTCTCTTTCTCTCTCTATTCCTCTCTTTCTCCTCTCTCACTTTCTCTCGCTATACGTCTCTTCTTCTCTCTCTCTTTCTTTATCTCTTATTGTCCCCTCTCTTTCTCTCTCTTTCTTTATCTCTTATTGTACCTCCTCTTTCTCTTTCTTTCCCGCTCCAAAATTTGCCTCGATCTAATTGTCTTTTTCTGCCTCTCAAACATTTAGTATCTTTCTGAAATCTTTCCATGCCTCTATGTCTCTCTGTGTCTCTCTTGACTCTTTGCCTCTAAATTTGCTGTCTAACAGTGCTGCTATTTTATTCAGTTTCTATTACCTCCTTTTTTAATGTTCAATTTCTGTCTCTTACTTTCTCATTCAGTGTTTTTAATTTCTTTCTATTTTTTTCACTGTTTTACTATTTCTTTGTCCGCGTTCTTCCGTTTCATTTGTTATTCTTTTTTTTCTCTCTCTCTTTAATTGTCTATTTTTCTTCGTTGGTTTTCTCTCTTTCTCTCTTTGATTTTCCATTTTTCTTCGTATATTTTTTTTCTCTTTTTTCTCTTTTATCTTTTTTAATTCATTTTCATCTTTTTCCTTTAGTTTTTCCCCTCTCGTTTCCTTTTTTCTGCTTTCAAGTTCTCTTTCTCAATTTTTTCTCTCTAGTTTTTTCTGTATCACTTTCTGCATTTGTGTTGCTGTTTTTCTTTTACTTCTCTCGCTCTCTCTCTCTCGTTTTTAAAGGTTTTTCTCACTGTCTCTTCTATTATGCTTACACTATTTCTTTCTCTTACTGTGATTTCTATAACTCTTCCTGTTTTAATTTCTCATGTGTTTTGTATCTCTGTTTGTGCTTAATCTTTCTCCGTATCTCTCAATGCTCTCTCTCTCTTAATGTCGCTCTCAATCCTTTCCAATTCGCAATGCCTCTCTATGCTTTCCCTATCTGTATTTTTCTCTCTGTTTTTCATTTTTTATTTCTCCATTTTTTATTTCTCTATACTAACGATGCTTTCTCGCTGTATTTGACTATAATTATGTTAGCTTTCTCCCTCTCTCTTTCTCTTTCGATTTTCTGTTTCTTTCTCTTGCCCTGCCTTTTGACCTTGATTTGATCCCCTTATTTCCCTCTCCCGTCTAGGTATACCTCACATTCCTTTCCATATCAATATTTTAATCTCATCATCTTTAAATCACATTCATTCTCAGATTCTCTCTCTTTTTCTCTTCAATTTCTTTGCCCTGTCTCTCCTTTTTTTGCGTTCATCCCCCATTCGTGGATTTTGACATCCTCGTCTCTCTTCGTTCTCTCTCTTTCAATTGTTCTTTTTCATCCTCCTCCCTCGACTTTTCTCTTGTCATTCCTACTCTTCCTTTTAACGCTCTACAGACCTCTCTTTTGCTCTAGCTGTCACTCTCCTCCTCCCTTTCCTTGTCTCTCTCCTTGCAATTGATGCTCATTTCCTCCAACGTTTTTCCTCCTCTCGGTCACAGAGGGGAAGGTTATTGCTGTTCCCGTTTGTCCCTCTTATAATTACATATATCTCCATTCTCTCTCTCTCTCTCTCTCTCTCTTTCTCTCTCTCTCTCTGTCTCTCTCTCTCTTTCTCTCTCTCTCTCTCTCTTTCTCTCTCTCTCTCTCTCTCTCTCTCTCTCTCTCTTCATCTCTCCCTTTCCCACTCATGTAGAAATTATTCTAAAACCAGCCCTAATAATAATAAATACAGCAAACAGCAACTCCCCTCCTCTTTCATATCTCCACTTATAGCACACACCCCTCGCAATTGAAAGCAAAGCATGTAAGTACCATTTTTTTTCTCCGTCGAGGAAACCTTTATTTAATTCCAGCGACGCAATAATTCTTTTTATACATGTATGTTTTGCATATGCTATGCTATACTATCCCGGGCTTAAAACACATTTGTTTCCAATCCCCCCTGTGAAATGAGGCTCAACGTATTCCTCCTCTTGAGCTCATTTATTACTCCGGCTCTCTTAATTTTCACACACTTGAAACTATTTTTTTTTTCGTCAAATGGTGGGGGCGGAACACATATTTAAATGGGGGGATTTGTCCCTGTCAGGATTATCAAGTGTTATATGAGACAATGTATTTAGGGGCAACGCTCATTCTTTTGACTATTGCCGTGTCGTCAGTGTTGGAGGAAAATACATGGGATAATTATGCATTTATGTACAAATACACACAGTCAATGCAGTATTATGAAATAAATTCATCCAGATAAAAACATATGTATTTACAGAGCCACAATGGAGAAAGCCGGGAGATAAATGGGGATTTGAGTGTCATTTTTCCCCATTCTCCCCCTCCGACAGCCACTTGTGAAAATATTCTGTTTATTGTATGTTTAATACCTCTAAAATAAAAAAGTATATGCATAAAAATAAGTGATAACATATTTATGTAATTATGTATCCAGATTTTTTTTTTAGGAATAAATTTCCAGGACAATAATTTTTTTTACGGTGCTCATCCCTTCAAATGAATAGAGATAAGCTACGGCCCAAAAGTATATCGGCTCCAGGATAATCCCTGGAATAGCAAAGTAAAAATGCCGGCGTCAAAATTATGTATGTATACCCGTATTTAAATATATGATATATCTTTACTGATAAAAATACATTTGGCTATTGATATCTAATATACGACAAATATAAAAATGTTGAAAAAAAATCCCAATTCACCGGCCATTGGGTGCACGTAAACCTATGTGTAAGACTGTAAACAAGTGGATTATTTTTAATGCACTTTTCAATGGCCTTAGAGTTCATTTGTGGCCATAAAAAAAAAGGAGAGGGGATAGACATTTGAAGACAAAAAAGTTGTTGTTAAGAATGGAAAGATATAGTTTGGAAATATTTATATGCATTTTATATAGTGATAGGCTAAAACAGAAATTTTCCGCCGTGTAAAAACAGACACGTGTGTTTACGTTTTTGCGATGGAAGCATAATTATTTTATAATAAAAAAAAGGCTCACAGGTGGGAGGCTGGTGAGTCATTTTTGAATGTAATTACCACATTTTTTTGTGGATTTTTTTCCGCATCCAGTTTTCCTTTTGCCTAATGAAATAATAAAATATACAGGCAGACTTTTTTGGACATGTTTACATTTCCAGGATTGCTCCAGGGGTTAATACAGGGACGAAACGCATTTTTACCTTTGTTTACATTGGTGTGTTGCAAAACGTAGATTATTTTGTAGTTTTCCAAAAGTTTTCCAAATCTCCATTGTGATATTGACAGCCATTTATGTGTTGAAAGAGAATTATGCCCATATTTTTGTGGTGGCGAAAGGGTTAAAATGTTTTCTACTAGATCAGCAATACCTCTTTCCCAGCAAAAATATAAGAAAAAAAATAAATTATGGACAAACAGAAATTGTTGATATTCTTCGTTTACGAATTCAAGAATTAATTCCGGTGTGAATCCTTTGTTTTCCCGCACCCGGAATCAGAAAGCTGGGAAGTATGTGTAAATACACATAAATAAATCAGAGTAAAGCAACTTTAAATGCGGATATAGCACTAGAAATATAGGAAACACTTATGTCAGGAGGAAGCAAATGTGTTATGGATTTAAATATTTGAAATGCTTGGCTAAAGGATAAGGTTAAAACATTTATATTTATTCTTTTATCAAAACATCCGTGTATAAATATTCTATATATACAAATATATACGACAGATTAGGTGCATTCACTTACACTGTGTTTACCCACAAAAAAAAATTAGGGTGTGAACGTCAAGAGCAAACAATGATTGACTCACCCATATATATCCGTTTTTTGGGAGGGGGAGACAAATTTAAGCTTCTACGAATTTTTCTGCCACATCATGGTTGAAAACTCCAAAAAACATTTTCTGAGGAGTTCCATATTATAGAGCATGACAAGATTTTTTAAATTTACGTATTTGTAAAGAAACCTGCGGAACTACAAAAATGGGAAAATACAGGGTAGGTATGTAGTTATAAAGGAAGGAGTGGAAGGTAATTGTGGTCCACCCTGTACTGCCTGGACATGTGGAGGAGAAGAAAGAAATCTCTGTTTATAAAGAGTTTTAAATGGGACAAAAAAAGGTGTGGGTATACATTTTTTTTATCTGAGGTTTAACCCACATTGAGCTTATACGTGTCAAATGCATAACGAGTAAAAAAGTAATTGCTGGAAGACGTGGAAGAATCCATTTTTCTTTCTCCTGAACTCCGTCTCCTTCTTCTTTGCTCTCTCTCCATTTTCTATGTCTTTCTTCTTCCTTTCCTTTCTTTCTTCTCTCTCTCTCTCTCTATTTTCTCGCTCTCTTCCTTTCCTCTTCTATCTTTCCTTTATTTCTCTCACTTTTATCTATTCCTATTTTTAGCTTCTCTATTTCGCTCTGTCGATTTTTTCTCACTCTTCTCTCGCTGTTTTTTTCTCACTCGTTTTTTTTTCGCTCTTCACTCGCTGTTTTCTCTGTCTCTCTCCATTTTTTCTCGCTCTTCTCTTTCTGTGTTTTCTCTCTCTCTCTCTCTCTCTCTCTCTCTATTTTTTCTCGCTCTTCTCTTGCTGTGTTCTCTCTCTCTCTCTCTCTATTTTTTCTCGCTCTTCTCTCGCTGTTTTCTCTCTGTCAATATATTCTCTTTCTTTCTGGATCTCTATCTCTCTTTTCTCCCTCCCTTCTTTCCCTATTTTCTCTGTTGCCGCTCCATATTTTCTCTCTCCCTTCGCTCTTTTCTCCATCTCTCTCCGTTTTCTCGCTCTATTTTCTCTCTTTTCTCTCTCATCTCTCTACGGTTTCTAGCTATGTTTCTCTCTCCCGTCTCCGTTTTGTCGTTCTGAATTTTCTCTCTTCTTTCTTCTTTTTCTCGCTCACAATTTTGTCTCTTTTCTCTCTCTTCGCTCTGTTTTCTCCCTCTGTCGCTCTCTTCTTTATTTTCTCACTCTCCTTTTACTTGCTCTTGATTTTCTCTCTGTCCTATGTGTTTTCTCTCTATTTTATCTCTCTTTCTGCTTGCTCCCGGTCTCTCATGTCTCTCTGTTTGCTCCCTCTCTCTCTGTTTGCTTCGTCTCTCCTATCTCTCTCTCAACTTTCTTTCTCTCACTTCTCCTCTTCTCCTTCCGTCTCTCTTGTGTCTGTCTCCTTCTCTTTAACTCTGTTTGCTCTCTCTCTCTCTCTCTCTCTCTCTTGCTGTTTGCTATCTTTCTCTTTATCTCTGTTTGCTCTCTCTCTCTCTTTCTTTCTGTTTGCTATCTTTCTCTCTATCTCTGTTTGCCATCTTTCTCTCTCTCTCTTTGTTTGCTCCCTCTCTCTGTCTTCTCGCCCTCTTTTCTATTTCTATTTTCTCGTTTTTGCTCTCTCTCGTGTTCCTCCATCTCCCCTGTATCTCTCTCTTTCTGTCTCTCCTTTCCTGCCCTCTCTATCTCTCAGTCTTCCCTTCTTTCTCCGTTTCTCTCTTTGTTTCAGTTCCTCTCTCCGTCTTTTTTGCTGTCTCTCTCATTTTCCTTCTCCGTGTTCTGACCCTTCTTACTCTCCCCCTCACGGTCCGTCTCGCTCGTAGTTAGCTCTGCTCTTTGTCTCGCACTTGTTCCTCGCCCGCACTCCCATCCTATCTCCCCTCCAAGTGTTTGTCAACATTTTCCATGGCCTCTCATCTCTCCAGCACATACAACTTCTGATCACATATATTACCCATATATACATATTGGTATACCTATGTGCCTCTCTACATATCTTGTAACAGACAAATGATCTTTTGTGGAAGGACCAGTTTTTCTCCGCAGTAATTTTTATCCTCTGCCTCTCTCTCTCTCTTGCTCGTCAAACCATTTGAAAGATAAATGGAGAGTCAGAATACAATAACAAAGAACTTCTGGAGAGGCTCTGGTATACATGTACTAATATATGTAATATATCTATAT
This sequence comes from Disparrhopalites patrizii, assembly GCA_034698585.1. Classification (NCBI taxonomy): domain Eukaryota; kingdom Metazoa; phylum Arthropoda; class Collembola; order Symphypleona; family Sminthuridae; genus Disparrhopalites; species Disparrhopalites patrizii. The sequence goes on along the minus strand of JAQGBT010006906.1, from coordinate 5,812 downwards.
GTATAGGTATTTTTTCAAGTTTATTATAATGGACGGTCCACAGCGTCTCCTTTTTCATCCCTTCTAGCATATTCTTTTCGCCCTGTAGCCTCACTCCGTATGCATTCTTCCGGGGACAGACGCACTCCCAACCTGCTCCATGGAATCATATGTGTGTACACAAGTAGAATTGTACACACACAAATGTACATTTCTACGCTTCTTTCCATCCCCTTTTATCTTTGTTGTGTTTTTTTTTTTCAAGGATTTTATTATTATTATTAACACTGCGTAACAAAACCATGCATGAGGCTTTTCATAGGACGCCCTTTTAAGTGGGAAAAGCCAACGACGTAGATTGTTGGAGTGGTTCCATGTGTGGGCATTTAATCGTCCAAAATAAGACTGTACTGGCCTGGATGGGGCACATCCATGTATGTACATACGTATGTTCCACTTCCACACATTCTCCTCTTTCCAAGCGTTATCCCTGAATTAAATCCGTTTTCTATCTCAGCCTCTTTCCTCATTGGTCTTAATAGAAGTCACTCTCCTCAAATCTAATACTCTCGCTTTTCCTCTTTGTTTTTGTAATCTTCTATATACGCTTTCTCCCCTTTTTTACTCTTACTCTCGTCTTTCAAGATTTTTCATTATTTATATACATATTATGTACATACAGTGGAGTCTCTCTATAACAGCATCCAAGGGAACCCAAAATTTTGCTGTTATAAAAGAATGCTGTTATAGAGAACACAATTATTGTGTATTGTATGTAAAAGTTGCTACAAATTTCAAGATGTTATGGAGAACATGCTGTTATAAGGGATGCTGTTATGAAGAGACTCCACTGTATCGCTTTTCTCACTTTTCTCTTTTATTTTTCTTCATATATCTTCAATTCTTCCACGCAACTGCGTGACCTTCATGCGCTTTATTTCTTTGTTCAGTTTTCTATTTGTATTTTTTCGTCTCTTCCTTTCTGTATTTTGTTTTCTTTCCCTCTCATTGCCCTATTTACGTATTGTTCTCTTCCTAATTCTCCTTTTTTTCTTTAATATTTTCTCTCCTGTTTTCACTTCTCCCTTTTTTTCTTTCATATTTTCTCTCCTGTTTTCACTTCTCCCTTTTTTTCTTTCATATTTTCTCTACTCCTTTAATTTCATCCATTCAATGTATGTTTCTTCTAATTTTTTTCTCCTATTTACATTTCTCTCTTTTTACTTTATTTCTCTATCCCTTGGTTTCTTTCTCGTTCATTTGCCTCTTTATCTTTTTACTTCATTTAATTTCTTTTTTTCTCTTTTTACTTCATTCGTTAATTTTCGTTCCTTCTCTCGCCTTAATTCTTTAATTGCTCTCTGTCTTTCTCTCCCTTTTTTAACTCTGTGTTGTCTTTGGGTTTATCTCATCCTCTTCTCTCTCCTTTTATTTTTTGAATTTTCTCCATTTTTGTATCTCTCATCTTTATTGCCTTGCATTTCTCGGATTCAATTTTCTCTTTAACTTTGGCTTTCTTTCGCATTTTGATCTCTCTTCATTACCTTTATAGCTTTCTCTCCCCAATTTTTAATCTCTCTACAATATTTTGTTTTGGGCTTCTCCCCTTGATTTCGTTCTCTTTATTTCTTCCTTTTTCTCTTTCCACTCTCTTATCCTGTGTCCCCGTCTCAATTTGTGACTTTCTCTGTGTTAAAATGTTTCTCTATAATTTTTGTTCTATATTTTTACCTTGCTCTTCGGTCTCTTTCTCTTTCCCACTGAACTTCTTCCAGTCTTAAATCCTTTCTTAAGTTTCTGTTTGCCCCTTTGCTTGTAAAGCTGTTTCATGCTGGATCTACCACCATTTCCCTGGACCTTCCTCCCTTTAGGTACTGAGGACGGTTATAATAGCGTGAGAGCCCAGGATTAAAACTGGGATGCACTACAGTGTGTTATTATTACATGGCTATATCCCACAATTTGACTTTCAGCTGGGGAGAGAGGTCATTTATGGAATTAACGAGAGGGATTGTTAAGAGCGTTAATCGGTGGCAGTAAAAAGTTGTTCCATCTTTCTCTCTCTCTCTCTTTCTCTCGATTTTTCTATCTCTTTCTCTTTCTCTCTCTCTCTCTCTCTCTCTCTCTCACTCTCTCTCTCTCTGTCTTCCCACAAATACAGCTTTAATGTATCCACACTCAGACCAGACACATGTACTCCAATATAAAGGGACTGGAGGAAGGGCAGGAAAGAGCTTCTGTTGCCAAGGGTTGAATCCCCATTTTTTTCCTCAACGCCACAAGTGTTCTTCCCCCAAGCATTTCTCCTCTGTATGTTAATTCCTCATTTCATATTATTCCCCATGTAATGCCCTTCCCCTACATACGTATTTTTTTTTACCATCCAGGCACATACATATGTTTCTGCTGGGAACAATTGTTGGCAATGCTGGTCCTATTTAGTACATCCATTCCTTTAAAAAAATCATCATTGTTTGACGAGGGACGAGCAAAGAGGGGAACGGAGAGGATATAAGACCGGGTTTAGTAGGCCCCTAAAAAACGTGTGGTATAAGAATATTAAATAAAAATTGAAAATTCACCTGCGGCAGGAGTTCTCCTCTAGGAAGGACGAACACTTTGCCCACAACTTTTTTTTTGGGAGGAGAAGGAGGAGGCGGAGGAGATGAAGGTGACTACCTGAATGTCTGTTTTTTTTCCTGGTGGTGTGCCAGTCTTGTAATGATAATCCATGTTTTCAAATGTACCTGCATACCTCCATTTTTTTCTGGTTTTAATCTCCCTCCTCCGTCGCGTCTTTCTCAATGCATCATCGCTCATGTTTGGATCCTTTCCCCTGGGAGGGACATGCACACTTGGTCTCATCAAGGAGTAAGAGAGAGAAAATGGAGAGAGAAAAGAAGAAGAGCGAGAGAGAAAGGAAATAGAGAAAGCGAATATATAGAGAGGAGAGAGAAAGAGAGAGAGAGAGAAAACGGAGAGAGAGAAGAGTACGAGCGAGAATAATCGTATAATGAGGGCTGATACAGCTGGAGATAAAAAAAAATCAAGAGTGTAATAATAACAAAAACAAGTGAGGGAGATGGAGGAAAACAACAAGTGGTTTTAAGTAGTAAATCGTAGTAGTAGTAGTGGAGAATGAAGCACGTAGTAAAGTCGTCAGGTGAGTCCATTGTTTTTGTTTCCATGTGGGAAGGTTGAACGGAGGACATTTGAGGCTGGATCGGTCTCTCTCTCTCTCTCAGGTTTTAATTCATGAATGCGCCTGCATTTATTATTTCTCCTTTTTGCTCTCTAAATTTTTCCCCCTTTATTTCTTCCCTTTCTTTCTCGATGTCTTTTTCGGCTTTTATTCGTTTCTCCTTTAATTTTCTTACTTCACTCCTTCTTTAAATGTATTCTTTCTTTTTTACCTTTTGCTTGTTCTTGTTGTCAATAGTCTTTCTCTTGGTCATTCTCTCTCTTTTGCTCACTTTCTTTAAATCTTTCTGTCTTTCTTTCTCTGTTTTTGTCATTCTTCCAATCTTTATCTCTTATTCTCTCTCTCTCTCTTTTCCTCTTTCTTCTAATATTTTTCTCTTATTCTCTCTCTCTCTCTTTTCCTCTTTCTTCTAATCTTTTCCCCTTACTCTCTCTCTCTTTTCCTTCTTCCAATTTTTTTATCTAATTTTCTCTCTTTTTTCTTTCTTCCAATCTTTCTCTCTTTTTTCCCTCTTATTCTTTCTCTCTCTGTTTTTTTCTTTCTTCCAATATTTTTAATAATATTCCAATATTTTTCTCTCATTCTCTCTCTTTTTTTCTTGTAATTTTTCTTCCTTTTTCCCTCTTTTTTTTCTTACTCTTTTTCACTCTTTCTCTCATTTTTCTCCCACTTTTTCTGTTTCTTCCCATCTTTCTCTCAGTTTCTCTCTTTCCGACAATCTTTCTCTCTGTCTCTCCCTTTATTCCTGTCTCTAGCTTTCTCTCTCTCTTTCCCTCTGTCTCTCTCTCTCTCTTTTTCTCCGTCTGTCTCTCTTTCTCTCTGCTTCTCTCTTTATCTCCGTCTGTCTCTCTTTCCCCCTGTCTCTCTCTCCCTTTCTGTTTCTCTCCGTCTGTCTCTCTCTTTCTTTCTTTTTCTCTCCGTCTGTCTCTCTTTCTTTCTCTGTCTCTTTTTCCCTCTGTCTCTCTCTTTCTTTCTCTCTCTCTTTCCCCCAGACTCTGTTTTTTTCTCTCTCTCTCTCTCTTTCTGTATCTATCCTTCTCTCGTCAAAATCAATCCCTTGTCATTACCTTGATATTATAGCTTCAGTTGTCTCCTTTTCCCTTTACGTACCTATAATTGCTGTCTCTCTCCTCGTCTATCTGCACATCTCGTGCCTCTTCTAAATTTCCAGTCTCTGTAAATATTCCCGTCCATCTCTCTGGTCTCTTTTTCTACGCAATTACCATGCCCCATAATTTCCAGTAGGCACTGTCTATTCTATATGCTCTCCAGATCGTTATCTCTTCTTCCATCTCTCGCTCTGGTTGCGGTCTGTCAATCTCTTTCTATCTCTCTCCCCTTTTTTTGGAACCTGACTTGCACATTCCCACAATAAAACCTACCCCTATGAGAATTAGTGAGAGGAGAGCACAGGAGAAAAAAAGTAGTTGGGTTGACTCAGCTTGTATCTCTCTGGAAATCCATGAATGAGAGAGGAAGAGGGAAATTACGGAGGTACCAAAAAAATACATAAAGTGCTTTGATGAGGAAAAATGAGAGCAACAAGTCAGTGAGTCAGTAATGAAGAAGAAAGGGGCTATCCCTAAAGAAAAAAAAATGGAACTGGGGAAATAATGCCGGTACCTTTCCTCCTAATAATAATAATGGCCCATTCTTTTATACGGCTTTTTATGTTCCAGTTCCATGAGATGAGAATGAGCACAGCCTTGATTTTTTTTCTGGATGGTATGACTATACGAATATATTCTTATACCTTTGTTGGTGAGATTTGCTCCTTCATACGACGTAAAAAGGGGACCAAAAATAAACGCAGAACCTTGACTATTCCAGGACGAAAATAAAAATTGTTTACTTCTATATTTTACACTTTTATTACTAACGCTTTTTTTTAGGTGGGATAAAAAAACTTTCTCGTGAGAGAGGATAAGGTATTAAATTCTTTGTGGGATATAACTATTAATTATGTAAGCTTACTTAAGTGGACCTTCTGGTTTTTTTAGACACATTCCATTGACAAGAATAAAATAATGAGTGCGCACCGCCAGTGACACGTGTGCATTTAAAAGCCTCATTCTTAATTAATTTGGAGGAGCTTTGTCTGCGTGAGCAAGAATTATAATTTGTAATAAACCAAATATGTGTGGGAGCGATAAATGAATACTCTAAAACGGCACAAAGAAAATAGGAAATTTAGGTGAGAGAGGTGAAAGTTTTTCAGTTTTTCCAGTACAGCATACAAATAAATACGGACTGGGTAGACAGAACAGAACAAGACAAAAATAGACATTGCCATCATTCCCATTATCAACACAAAATGAGAAAAAGAAAGAGAGACAGAGAGAGAGAACAAATAAGCGAAAAATTTGGGAAACATGAGAGAAACAGAGAGAGAGAAAAAATTTGGGATGAGAGAAAGAGAGAGAGAAATTAGTGATGCGAGAGAGAGAGAAAAAAAAATTAGGGATGAGAGAAAGAGAGAGAGAGAGATGGAAAAATGAAGCAAAATGAGAAAGAGAGAGAAAAACTGAGAAAAATGAAGCGAAATGAGAAAAATAGAGAAAAACAGAGAAAAATGAAACGAAATGAGAAAGAGAGAGAAAAACAGAGAAAAATGAAACGAAATGAGAAAGA
>JAQGBT010006905.1:0-11739 GCA_034698585.1 Disparrhopalites patrizii | reverse complement strand
CCCTCCTCTCCCCCCTCTCCCTCCTCTCCCTCCTCTCTCTCCTCTCCCTCCTCTCCCTCCTTCATCTCTATACCCCCAACTGCAACCAACGCATGGAGTCCATTTTGGACAAGTATCACGTGGCGGAGAGAGAAATAGATCCCTTGGAAGGAGTTGAGAGGAGTGGCTGTACGTAGATGTAGATAGCTATGAGTATCAAGTAGAAATTGAGAGAAATGGAAGGACATTCCGAATTGGGGAGCGAGGGAAGGGATATGATCGTGTGGGAGAAAACCATGTAACTTTTCCCGTCCACAAGGAAGAAACAAATAAATTCCTCCACACATCCATCCTAGGAGCAGCACGCTCTTTCATCACGCCTCGCCAGAGCTCGGACGGCAGGAAAAGACTCAACTGGAATTCCCTCTCCTTTCATCATCCCTATGCTCTCTGCTCTCACATACTCTCTCACTCCCTCAATCACTCACTCTCTCCTCGCTCCTGCTCACAATCTCCCAGACCTGCCCGGGGAAGAGGAGGCGAGCTTGTGAGAGAGGAGCAGAAAGGCGGATGTTGAGCGGAAAGATGTTCAAGGAATTGAGACGCGAATGTGGAAGTGTCGCGAGACAGGAAGGGACAAACCACTCTTGGCCGCTCGTCGCTCGCCCCTTGCCTTCCCCTGCCGCCAACGCCTTGGCCAGCTAGGATTTAGCCATGACACGGCACCCACCCGCAGAAAGAAGTGCAGTCAGAGCTGCTTCCCTTCTCCCTCATTTCCCTAAAGACCTTCTGCCGCTCCAACTCCCTTATTTACATGGAAATTAGTTTTCTCGTCAAACTCCGCTTTCCCTTACATGTCGTGGGGGAATTGTGAGAAGGCAGGCAGGCCACAAAACGTGCTTCCATATGCCCAAGCACATGTTCACATCCCGGGAAGGACATTCATTATCTTGGTGCAACTTCCTCGGCCTCGTGTGTGCACAAGAGAGCTCCTCCCTTGTCCCCTGACACCCCCATCCCGCCTTTTACATGAACGGAAAGAACAAAGGAGGAATCATGCTTGTTTTGATCAAGGCCCTAATGCGTCCTCCCACGGGGGACACTTGCTTTCTCCCGATACGACCGAGGCGGATTCCTGCGAGCAAAAGCAAGTAGGGCACTGGGATGGGCAAAGAGTAAGGGGACAAGCGGAAGGGAAGAGCGGGCGAGGTCTTCAGGGCCGCCTATTCACCTTCCATGAGGTCAATAGGGCGGTGCGAGTGCAGGAGTGACAGGAGTGCTGTCCGAAGAGCTCACCTGTCCCCAGCCAATGTCAACCCCTGTGTCTCTCTGTCTCCACGAGCTCCTTCCCCCACCCTCAGCTGGAGAGCAGGGAATGTGAATGGAGCAAGATCCCTGGATTCATTCCCACTTCTCCTTCCCCAGGCCGCCTCCAGAATTGGCCTTGTTCAACCCGACACACGCACGTCTTCACCTTCCACACACGCTCCATCTCTCTGAATCTCTGTCTCCACTCACACCAGGAGCTTCCCCTTCCTAGGATTGTGCGGAAGTTGTGGTGGACAAGTTCTGGTGCTCTTTCCCAACTTTCCACCCCGCTCATGCAATGAACCTCTCATTCCTTTCTCTGTATCTCTCTCCCTTCCTCATTTCCTCATTTCCCTGGAAGGAGCCCGGCTATGCTCCAGGCTAGCAGTAACTTTCACTCTCTCCAACTCACTCTTTCTCCCGCCCTTCTCGAGGCTCCTGCTTTCAGCTCTTCCTTCTCTATCTATGCTGCTCCTCAAGATTTGGTGGATGCAGTCAGTAGGTTTCCCTCTCGCACACTCAGCACAGCCAGACGCTCCTATCCCCCCTCGCCCCTCATCGTCCGTGTGTGGCATGTGGGACACGAACTGTCCAGCTCGGCAATCCTCACAATCTCCCACACCTCACACGTCACACCTCACTTCCCTCTCATTTAGTCCACCCGGATTGTCAGAAAAGTCGGCTATGTTCGCTAGGCTTAGGTGAGGGCTCAGGGCGACACGTTTACTACGCAAAAGGCAGATAGGGAGAGGGCGGAGAAAGATGGGAGAGAGTGTGTGAGAGAGTGAGGAGAGAGGAGAGATATACGTAAATGTTGGGAAATGCCTTTTATCCTCATTGTCACTGACGACCATCTCCTTTTCTCTCCCCTTCTCATCCTCCGCCTTCAATTCCTTCCTCCATTCTTTGTTCCGTGTTATGGAGTGCATTATAGCGCAGCTCGTGAAAGAACGCAAGGACTTGTACTAAAACTTGGAGAAGGAGACAAGGACCAATAATGCGAGGGAGAGAGAGAGAGAGAGAGAAGCGCGAGTGGGAGAGAGAGAGATGGAATGGGAATGCCCGTGCAGGAGGAAAGTCTGCACCCATTTCCTCCACATAAAAGGGTAAATGGGTGCGAATGCTCCAGTCAAATTGTCGCCAGCCAACCTATAAATCCTATTTCATTCATTGATATTTTCATTTCTGGGCAAATCCCCTCGCTCTCACCACATGCATTTTTCAAAGGATACAATTACACTTTTCTCTCCTGCAACTTCCCTCGCCCTCTTCTTCCTCCGTCACTTCACTCCTGCACTCCTTCACTCCCACCTCCTACTCTCCCTCACACAATACTCAATACTCCCTCTACATCTACATACTTTAGAGCCTTGGCGAAGACACATTTTCAAGGGGATTTTCTCTTCTTCCTCATTACGGCCGCCAAACACGCATCAACTAAGTTGCTCAGTCTTTATGAAGCCACCTACACACCAGGCTCTGTCCTTCTTCCGCTAATTACCCAAACAATTCAACTGGCAAGAGGGACGAGAATCCCTTTTATCTCTAATTCTAAGAGACTGTGAAGTAAAGAGCTAGTGCTCGCCTTAGGCCTGGTCAAGTTTGCATGTAGCTCGCGGGCGGAAGCATGGACAATGACAAGGAGGGAGGTGAGCGGACAGGTGGAAGACTGTCCTCAGCCCTCCCTTTCCCCATCCCCTCTTGTCCTCCTCCAGGCTCCTCCTCACGCGACCTTCTCTGGCTACGAAAAACACGTCTCTGAGCTCACTCAGCTTGCCGGGGGAGTGACGGCTGGGAGAGTGTCGGGAAGGGCTGGGGGCTGTGAGGCCGGCAGGCGTCTCCTCTCTCTACGTACGGCCATAGGGCTAGCTAAGGAATGGAGAAGAGCTCAACTTACCGGCGCTCCGACGACTTCACCGAGTCCTCCCCCACACTCATGAGACTCTCGGAAGTCTGCGACGGAAGTCGGGGTTTCCTGGTCTGTCCTTGCGGCTGCTGACTGGCCGCTCCCTTCCCCACGTGTGTGTGCTGATGGTGAGGGTGGTGCAGCTCGCCGCCGCAGCCCCCGCTGGCCCTCCCGGGAACGTGGGACAGCTCCGTGGTTGCGATGGGAGGAGCTCCGCCGCTCCGGATGGCCGCTAGGGGAAGGGACACTGAGGGGCCTCCTCCGGACATCCCGCTCCGCAGGAGGAGGATCAGGCTCACCAAGAGGCGGAAGCGAATGACTCAATAATCACTCCTTCCCGTCCTCGGTCTTCTCCAAGGGCTGGCGAAAAGGCTTCTTCCCTTCTTCCCTTCTTCCCTTCTTCTTATGATAGACGCATCCCAACTTTTCCTTTTACGACTGCCGCTTCATGAGCGGAGCAAGGCCGCGGGAGGACGGAGAGAAGACGGGAAGCTGGAAGGGAATGAAAGTATTCTTTTATTAGCTCTCTCGCTGTCTCTCTCACTCCCTCCTCGCTCTCTCCTGTGGCATGTGGAAAGGACGACTGGGGACTGCGGCGGCGGGTCACGGGATTGTGTGACAAGTAGGAAAGTGGAAGTGGAAGGGAAGGCTGGGGAGAGGACGGCAGGAGGACGCTCATGTGCTCTTCCGAGCATCCCCTCCCAAATCCAGGAGGAAGGGAGAGACGGAGAGAAGACAAAGAGAGAATAATTGTACATGATGGAGGATTCTTCTTCCGCCGCACAAGTATTTACAAGTGGAGGAGGAGATACAAGGAAGGAAGCTTCAGGTGGATAAACAGCTCATACATCTCCCTCGCTCTCGTCTTCATTCCCCCCATCAATTCTCAACAAGTTTCCTCGCCTCAGTCCCGCCTCGGATGCCCGTACCAAGGACGGAGGAAGGAGCAGGAACCCAGCCCGCTCTACCTCTCACTATCACAACTATTCCTCACAGCTCTCCATTTCCATAAATTTCCTCTCCCTTCAATTCCATTCTACTTTCTCACTCATATCCTTCTCCCTGCTCCTCACTCCCGCCCACCCAGCCTGTGCTGTCGTCCTCAGTCGCTTCCCATAACACTTCTCCCATAACTCTACCCATACGAGACGAGCTCCTTCTCCTTCCTCTCTCACATATCCCAGGCCTAGGAGCGTCTTTGACAGCGCCTTTGACAGCGTCCTCCGCGCGAGTGGCGGGAGCGGAGCTTGGGCGGAGTTGCCTCTGTCTTCAACTGACAGTGCGTGCCTCACTCACAATCTGACCAGAGCCAAGCTCATTTACAATGTGAACATCTCTGGGCTTATTCTTAGCTTCATATCTCTCCCTCGCTCTCTCGCCCCCTCGCTCCCTCGCCCCCTCGCTCCCTCCCTCATTCTCTGTCTGTCATCCTGTCTGGTCAATGCCTGTCAGCCTGGCTGCCTCTCTGCCGCTCTGCCTCACTGCCTCCCTCCACGTCCAGTATCCACTGCGCTGTCTCCCACTCCCCGCTCCTCGCGCTTATTCTCGGATTCCTCTCGTCCCAGGAACTATGAGTCTATGAGCGCGCCTCCACTCACCTCCCGACCTCATTCTCCTCGGCCTGAGCGCTCTGCCGTCACTGCCTTCACCTCTTCTGCAGGGCTCGTCTCCACTTTGCACTTTGTTCACGACCTTGACTTCCTACAGGCTTTTCAGACAGCCCTCTCTCCTCCACCCCAGGAAGGCTCTCACCTCTTGCCACCAGAATCACTCTTCCGCTCTCCCTCCACTCACTCCACTTGTTCCTGGCACGGCTCATGAAGCACCGGACTCAATCCAATGAGGACGCTCTCTGCACAAGGTGGGGGGGGGAGGAGGATTCCAAAAAGAGTGACTTGGCTTGCCTTGGCGCGGCTATGGAGGAGAGGAGTAGAGGAGACTTGAGGGAGGACAAGGAAAGAAAGCTATGGTGTGCCATGGAATCATTCAACATCCGACCAAGATGGAACGGACGTCCACAATCCCATGGCATATCTAGTAGACGAGAGTAGACAAGTGTTTGAGCAAGGAGCTCCCACTCAGCCCGCACTCCCTTCCCTTCTCTCTCTCTCTCTCTCGCTCTCTCTCTTTCTGTCTCCCCCCCACAGAGCAGAGTGAAAGCTGAGGGAAGTGACTGGCACTAAGTGCGAGAGAAGAAGAGGAGGGAAGACTAAGAGTTTTTCCACTTGTCTTCTCTTCCCTTCCTTTCCGCCTCCAATTTCCCTCACACTTGACTTAATTTCCCCTCTCTCGCTCTCTTTACTCTACTTTCCCTTCCCTTCCCTTCCGTCCACTCTCCTCTCCGCTCCCGTCTCCCGTTCCGCTCACAAGCACTCCCTCCCTCATGATCAGCGGACCATGCGGGAGGACTGGAGGTCGGAGGAGCGGCTGGGAGAGAAAGAGAGAGCGGTGGGAGGCTGAAGGAGAGAGAGTCCTAAACACTTCTCCTACGCGTGTCCATTTTAATTAACGCTCTCAGCCGCAATCACATATCTACTGGAAGCAATGTGGAAAAGGCCAGCACTTACGTACAACTCAGCTGTCGCCTCGGGCACGTCTCCTCTCTTTCCTCCCACATGAGGCTCTCAACACCCGTGTCCTGAGTCCCCTCAGTGTCTCTCCTCCTCACATTCGCGAGCACTCTATCTCCACTGGCATCCCTCCCAGGCCGCTCCCTCAGCCCTCTCGCGATCAGTCCTCTCGCCCATTCCTAGCATGTGTGGGGAGCTCCCATGTCTATATATCTCTCACTGCCCCCACCCACGCACTTCCGCTGGCCCCACTCCCCCTCGGCCCCACTTGGGCTCTTCTCACACTTGTCCCCCTCTCTTCCAGCTCAGAGAAGGTCGGGCAGGCTGAAGTTGGCTGTGGTTGGGAGGACGGGAGAGAGTCCGCGCTCTCTCGCACCTGAGTAGGATGTATGGGCTAGACTGAGCTCCTGATCCTGGAGTAACCTGGAGGGTGCTGAGTGCGTGAGGAGAGCGAGCTGATGTCGGAGAAATGTGTGGACAGCGTGCTTGAGAACTCGGAATTAGCCCTGCTCGTGCCTGGAGAGTGTGCGGCGGAATGGGGAAGGAGCGGGTGAAGTGCGGGAATAAAAGGGAAGAGCGAGAGGCGAGGATGGTTGGAGAGAGTTGGAGGGACGAGTTTGAGTCTCAATCCTCGTCCACATTCCACCAACGCTTTCCCCTTTCCCTTCCACATCTCACATCCCAGCCAAAACACGAGCCAAAACACGGAGAGGGAGAGAGAGAGCGCGAGAAAGAGCCCGGGGAAAGTGTCCGCTCTTGCGCATCCCCAGCTCCGTCTTCACAAGTCTTCAACTCTTTCCTCCCTTTCCTCCCTTTCCTGCCTTCAAAGGGAAGCGGCACCCTGCCACATTCAGAGCTCAGGTCTGCTTCGTCCCCGCTGTCCCTCATTTCTCCCATCCCGTGTCCCATCCCGTGGAACTCCTCTCTTGTCTGCATCCTCCTCATCATATCTTCCCCACCTCCTCGCAGCGTCCCACCCATACTTCCAGGACGGGAGGATGAGGCTGTGAGATCCAGCGGGGAGTGGTGTGGTTTGTGGGACGGTCAGAGGTGGCAGAGATCTCCTCCTTCCTCCGTCGGAGGTCACAGAAGGAGCTTGAGCTGGTGTAAGTTCTCAGCTCCAGCCAGCCTTTTGCCGGCTTCGGCTCACGTCAAAGCCCAGGCCAAGACTTGCGGCCACCTTCCCTCCGTGCAGAGCCTGAACGGGTAATTGGCTTAGGATATGCGGGGGAAGTGAGGATGTGCAGTTGGGCCAAGGGGAGGGGGAGAGGGAGTGGAGCAGAGCCAAATGAAGAGTTTATTCTTCCCATCCACATATTAACTCAAAACTCTCCATGAATTTTGTATGGGAAGTTTGTTATTTTTTATTGCCAACTTTTCCTTATCCAGAGATTAGAAAGAGCGGGAGAGGAGGAAGGAGAAACATAATCATTTCCAGCTCATAAAGGGAAGATAAAGTGCAAATGGGGCTAATATTTCCTACGCTGGCACACACCAAGGAAGAGGATGTGAGGGAAGAGCGGAGATGCGCAACCCGGAATCCCGTCTCTCTTGACAAGGGAAACGGGAGGAAGCGAGGAAGCCAGGGAAGGAATGAGGCAGTCCGGGCTGGGCGAGAAGTAGTAGGAGAGAGAAAGGGAGTGGGGAGAGAGCGGCGGAACGGGTGAGCGGCGGAGCGGGTGAGCGGCGGAGCGGGAGAGGAGCGAGGAGCGTCTTCTCAAGCCTTCAGCCCTCAGCCTTCAGCCTTCCACAAGCCACCCCAGCAACACCAACCATTGTTTCCCTCACACAAATGGAGACGTGAAAATTACATGAGATGAGAATGGGCCGTCCTTCCCTCAGCTCCTCATTTGTGCGAGACTGGGAGACACAGAGGGATGCTGGATGGAGATGGCCGGCTCTCCGGCCTCCTCACCCGCACCATCCGCATCCAAGACACCGCGACACACTCAGCCCGGGTCTAGGCTAATAAAAGGAGAGAGTGACTAATCAAGGGAAATCATATGCACTTAATGGATTCGGAGGAGAGGAGCTGGAGTGATGTAGCACCTCCATCCGCTCAAATTCGCCCTGGGATTCATAAAAGGCTCGTTGGTAGGAAAGCTCTCCCGCACGTCGGCACGTCTCGCTTCTCGCTCCTCGCTTCTCCCTCTCTCCTCGCGCCTCTCTCCAGCCATCCATCCATCCAGCCCTCCTTCCCTTCCCTCCTTCCCACTCCTTTACTACCACTCTCTTTAGTTGAGCGAGAGGAAGAGAGCGAGAGAGAGAGATAATGTGCCGGAGATGAAGAGCGTGGAGGGGAAAGGAGCTAGGTAGTTTCTCTCCCCTCAATCTCCTCTCTCTCTCTTGTACCGGCTCTCCGAGGCAAGAGTGGCTTCTCTCTCTCGCAAGCCTCCGTACTACCTCGCCTCGTCGGTCTTTGAGGAAATATTCATAAATGAAAGCATTCATTATTGAGAAGCTACCGGTCTGAGTTCCTGGTTCCTTCCTTGGCCCTCTTGTGGGAAGAGAGAGCCAAGGACCTGGGCGTCCTCTCTCCCGATGATCACCCCCAGCCAGTCCATCCTCAACTCCATGCCCACCTCCTACCCTCAAAGAGTGGAACATGGAAACAATTAGCTCGGCCAATGGGTGAATTCATGTGTTCCTCCTCCGGAGGCTATGCGAGAGAGCGGGCGGGAAGGAAATAACGGGGAGATGTCCCGGTCCAGCATCCAGCAGCCTCCCGGCCTCCAGACGCCTTCTCCAGCACTGGAATCCTACTGCTCACTGCTGAGTGTGCTCAACCTCGAGACAAGCCACCTCTTCCTCTCCCTTTCTAGCCAAGATAAGAGAAAGTGGAAGGACGTGAGGAGCGACGGGCCTGAAATCCTCTTTCCCTCCTCTATTCCTGCCCACTTGGAGTCCCTCATGACATTAAGGACTCAGGAACTCGGAGCTCAAACCGTCCTCCAAACTGCTCCCCCACCGACGCTCAGACCACAGGCCGTGCTAATGGGTGACCCTGCCGTAGAGGCCGTAGACTGAGCATCTAATTGTAAGCTCAGTCACATGTAATACCTAGTCCGCCTTGTCAAGGAACAAGAACCAAGGACTTTAGTGACATTAGTTCCCTTTCCATCCCCACTTCCCCACTCTGCTCCATACTCTAATAACTCGCGACAACCGCAGAGCTGGAAGTTGTCTCTTAACAACGCGCTCTTTTGGGGATGTGGGATTAGTGTTGCTATATGTATTTGGTGGACTATGGTGCGCAATACTTAAGGAGCAACTATTTGGAACAACCTTCTCGCACTTTACCCGTCTCAGCAAGAAGCAGGGGGCTCATTCTCAAAACAATCTTACAACAAATGGAATGTTTTTCCTTGCGGACTTGCGGACTTGCGCCCTACGACCCTTTCGAGAATGAACCCCCGGACAGAAGGAGAGCTAAAGTGCCTTCAACTAAAGCTTCAAGTTACAGTTAAAGCTTCCTTGAACCAAAGTCCAAGGAAGCAACTGCAGGACTACACCTCTCCAGTAGTTCTTGAGGTGAGGACTACAGGCGGAAGTAGACTTAGATGGGATAAGCCATGTTAACAATCCGCAAGTCTCCCTTCGTCTCCCTTCCGCTCCTATTCTCCTTCTTATCCTATGCCACACATTGTCTCCACCTGACTCCCTCTTCCTTTGTTGGACTTTCGCAAATTCTAATTGTTCTTCCCTTTCAATTTGAAACGAAAAGAAAATTCCGTGCTTGATTCGATTTGCAACATGCATTTGAATATAACCCGTTTGAGAATGCGTTATATATTTTTGAGTTGCATTTCATTTTGACTGAGTAATCACCTCGTTTGAATTTGATTTATCCTCCAACTTCCTTTCAGTTTGAAAATTGGATATTCAACGCAAACAAATACGGCTATTGAAGCTGACTTTCAAATTCAACTTCGAAGCTTCATCGCATTTAAAGTCAGATTGTAGGGAAATCTGTCCACTGTCCATCGTCTCTACTTGACTCACCCTTCCCCAATCTGTCTCCTTCATATAGTCTCCCTTGCTTCGTCTCCACTTCACTCCGTCGCCGTCCCTTCGTCTCAATACGTTGCCGCTCTCCCTGAGTCCACCTCACGCAAAAAGTGGACGGAGAGAATAAAGAGACGAGAGAGATACAATAAAGACGTGAAGGAGAAAAGCGGCATAAGAGAGAAATAAGGAGACGAAAGAGAGAAATAACGAGTAAGGAGTAAGGAGTAAGGAGAGGAAAGAGAGGAAAGAGAGAAAAAAGCTAGGAAGACGAAAGGGACAAAGAGATGAAAGCAGGAGACAGAGAGAGAAGCGAAGAGGCGATGACAGGAAAGGGGAAGACAAGATAGAGCAAGGGAAAGTGGGAAAGTGGGAAAGAGGAGAGAAGGATCGGTGGAGATTGGAAAAGCAGGAATAATTTAGTAGCAGCTTAGTAGCTAGACTGAAGCAACGACTCTAAGTTGGTATGCTGATTGTGAAAATTATGCTTTGTGATGCAACTGCCGTTGCCCTCATCCTAGCCGAGTTTTGTGGTGGACATTAGGAGAGGATTGTATGATATTATAAGGACAGGGTCACATTGCCGGAGGAGACGAAAGATGAATTGACATTATGTGGACAGGAGAATTAGTCCAAGTGACAGCTGGGCGAAAAGACATTTAGGCGTAACATGTCATTATGAGGACAAGATACTTAGCGGACAGCTCATTCTGACGACCACGTAAATAGCCAAAAGTGCAGTGTGAACAAATGTAGACTGCTCCACATAACTCACTCCACACTCACTCAACTTAGTCAACTCCCAGCTTTATCCTCCGTCTCAGCTAAAAGATACATACCAGCCGCCAAATCACGTCCAACGTCCACAGCTTACGCCTCTCATGTTTCACTTCGGGGGAAATCCCCTCGTATATTTCGCCTCCGCCTTGGGATATTTGGCGTTACATGATGACATAATCTAAACAAAGACATTTGACACGGGGGTCACGTGTCCGACGTCTAATGGTCGCGACTTCAGACGGCTTATCCCAAGCTGACGTAACCCAGCTCACTTATTCCTACTCGAAAGGACGGACCAGCAGTTTTCATTTTTAAAAGTCCGCCGGAGGCCACTAACAATAAGCGTTACTTTCTCGAAGCTGATCGTGAGCGTGAAAAAACGAGTGTATAGTGGAAGTAGCTTTTATTGACCAGCAATCCTTGGCGGTATCAATCCCGTTCTGTAGTTGGTGCATCTTGGTCGTCAAATCATCCTTCATTTCATCATCACCCTCGTTTCACTCTCTAAGGACTTGAAGACTCGATTATTGTGGAATGGTGGAGCCTTCATCCATCTTTCCATCCCTTGTTCTTTTTGTCTCTCCGGTGAACTCTCCGGTGAACTGTCTTCTGATCCTTGTCCCCTTTCCCTCTGTTTTGACATCTGTCTCACAGATCACCACATCCTCATTTAGAATCTCCTCACACGTCTTGGTCTTCAAAATGGATTTTCTAGCTGAACTCCGCATGGTTTCCTTCGTCCTTGATTCGGCCCGATGCGTTAGACGGATACTCTACGGTGTTTGGGTAGATTCAGGTCTAATCATTGGACTCGGGGGTTTTTCAGGATGGTTTTGATCCTCAATTTTGAGCGTTTTTTTCTATATGTATCGCCTATGTAGTCGCCAACAAGAGCCAAGTGAGGTTTTAGTACAAGATTATCTTTGAGGTATAGGTCTGGGGGTACTTGTATAACTTTTTAAAAGTTGTAAATTTCATCACGTGGGTTATTATACTTGTTTTGTCTTGCTCACTCCACACTTGTAATAAAGTTCGAATGCCAAACAGTGCTCCTCACAGGTACATGTAGTACATGACAATGTCATGTCATGTTCAGGTCAGGTTCGTTAAAAATGGGAAAAATTACATGAACATGAAATGCCAGGTCATGTGCGGGCCAATTTTGAACCGAAGTTCATGTACAATTCACAT
>JAQGBT010006904.1:0-11740 GCA_034698585.1 Disparrhopalites patrizii | reverse complement strand
AAAAATTTCGGTGACCATTGGCGTTGCTAAAATGGTAAAAGTGACCACGAGACCTAAATTCGTGGGCACCCCTGGTATACATGTACGCTCCAGAAGGAAATTTGCAACATTAGGAAGGCACGTACAAATGTAATGTTAGATCAAAAAATTACATTCATAATCAAGGTATGACATCCGAATCGGCACTCGAATTCAAATCGGAATTATATTCATATTTTTCAGTACTTTAATCGGAATTGGTACCAATATTTTTGTCGACAAAATATTTGAATTGGAATTGATAGTTACAAATACATTCGAAATTCAAATTTGTATTCAAAAGCTGACGTTTGGATTACGCCAGATTGCATTACAAATATTTTTTTTTAAATATTCGAAAAGTATTTGAATAGGTACGTATTCATATGTCTGAATATTTGAATAAAATTGCATTGGAATTAGAATTCATATTTAAGATATCCGAAATTTAAATTTGTACTCATAATTAGGAAAAACACATATTTTAATTCCAATTTTAATTCATATTTTTTCGGATGTCTTTCCTTGTTCGTTATTACGAAATAAATATTACTGTAAGTAATTTTCAGACTTACTGTATGTATTACAATGGCAAAAATTACGTCTTTTATACAAAATTAAACTTTTTTTATGGAATTTGTAGCAATTTTGCTACTCCTTCAACCCAACCAATAATGTTTCGAAATTATGCTGCTTTTGTAAAATTGATGTAAATAATGCTTCATTTTCGTCAAATATTTAAGTTGAATAACTTAAAAAATATAAAAAATACACACTTGTTTCGCATTACGTATAGATGGCTACTTTTTGGATATAAAGTTAGAAAAAATTAGAAAAATTAGAAATTGGGTCCAAATTTATTTTCAGCAAATTGATGCTTATTGGCCTATTAATCTGTTTGAAATTGCTTGAAAACAAAATTCAGACCAGCAAATTATGGCATGTCAAATCAAATTAAATTTGATTTATGAAATCAAAAAATATCAATTTATTTAAGCAAAAATAAATGTTCCAATTTTACCACGTTAAGGTGGTATGCTGAGGGAAATACATATATTCGACCACTTTAGAGTATATAATTTCGACTAGATTTTGAATATTTTACACTAAAATTTAATATTATGTTCATTTCGTAATGGAAAATCGTGGGACATAATTTTCGTATGACCCGGACTTGGCTCATTGCTCTTCATATTGCCCCTTGCACCCACATACAAGCAATTTTTGGGAGGGAAGTTAAAAAAAAATTATTACAGTAATCTTTTATACACAACAATCAACAATTCTTCAATTTTTGTCGCAGTCCACTATTTTTTTTAACGTTTGTGCTGTTTTTCACCTAAAAACTTATTTAAGACAAGGAATTTTCGTTTTATTATCGTTTTTTTACAGAAAAGGAAGGAAAACCTCCAAATAACGAATATTTTCTCTTCCTTGTCTGACAAACGAAAAACATTTACAATTTACACGAACTTCCTTGTGTGATTTCCCTTTAAAAAATGTAAAATTAGATCAGAAATAAGAAAATGTAGCTGTAAAACAGCGTAAAACACAAAAGGTTTTCCGAGCACACCATTTTTTCCAAGATTTTCAAGTTACGACTAAACAGGAGTAGGTCTCGACCCAAAATTTTCTGGATTCGCAAACACAACAGAGGTAAACGTAAATTTTTTGTACAAATATCTAATTGTAAAATCTAATAAAACTTTATTTTATTGGTTAAATCTGATTTACTGGCAAAAGAAGGTGAAAGCTGATTAAATCAAGAATTAGGTACATTATTGCACTTGCTCATGCTTAATGCTTTTTTTTTGCGTTAATTTTATGATCTTTTCCGATGTTGAAATGGAGTATATTTACGTTGTACTGAGTCTGATGTACGTTTTTTTGCTACTTTTCAGGATTTTCGACGCAGATTAATACCGCAGTGAAGTAATAGCAAAACAACTTCAAAAAAAATATTGAAGTTGACCTTGGAACGGAGTTGGGAGAGTCAACCCATAAGATGCCGAGGCATATGATATAAAAGGATGGGTTAATGGATTTTTTTACCCTGTGAACAGGTGAGAAAATGATGATTATTTGAGGAGTCAGTTGTTGTAGAGGATGTTTAGAGGCTCATTTTGAGATTAATTTGTGGGTTTGTTTATCAACTTGATGGGATGCTTCCGTGAGGACTAGTGAGCTAGATTTGTTAGTTTAGAAATGTTTTTGAATTGGTGATTGTTACTGTTGTCAGTTTAGTTGATTCAGCTTTCCTTGTTGATG
Source organism: Disparrhopalites patrizii (assembly GCA_034698585.1). Lineage (NCBI taxonomy): Eukaryota > Metazoa > Arthropoda > Collembola > Symphypleona > Sminthuridae > Disparrhopalites > Disparrhopalites patrizii. The sequence goes on along the minus strand of JAQGBT010006904.1, from coordinate 9,454 downwards.
CAAATGGTTCGCTTGATTGTTAAACAAATATTTATTTGTTTTAGTTTTAGTTACAACTCATTGTGACTCAGAGAGATCAGAGAGAGAGAGAGTTCGGAGAAGTTGTTTTGAACTGTTAATGTTTTATTCAGAGATTCATTTGCATGCTTCAAGATTGTAATTGAATGTATTTCAAAACTTACATTGCCCTTTCATCCACAGAACAGGGTGTTTCTCTCGTGTTTAATGTGTAAAGCCTCTGCCGGTGTTGATTGCGAGATCTTTTGATATGGCGTTATACAAGCAGATGAGGTTGGATTTTTTGTTTATAAAAATCTAAAAGCGTGTTATTGACGTCGAGTGCAGGTAGAGTTTCCTATTTTTTCGTCGAGTGCAGTGCTTCTCGAAGGTGAACAAGGTCATATGGGGAAGTAAAATATCATGTTATCTGGCTCGTCAGCAATCCTGGGAGGGAAAAGTGGATGTTAGATGTGTCAAAAATTTTATTGTTGGACTAGTGTTAAGGCTGTGCAGGTTGATTACATAAGACCATAATGTGAGTTAATGTGATCGGAAATTTTTGCGAGAAAATTTTTGTGTGCGGTTTTGAGATATTTGTTTATACCAGTTCCATAATGATTGATATTTTAGGGCTCGTAATTCGGAAGGTCGTCTCGAAGGTACTCAGGAAAGTCAGCAAAATGTTGGAGCAACTACTCATTGTTGGTGAGTGTGGAATCTTTGGAGAAGTTTGTTGGATTACTATTTTTAGTGTTCCTGTCTGGTGGATTGTAATTTAATGTGACATGTGCTTTTTGCAGCGGCCATCGTCTATTGGACATGGACTAAAATCAAGACTTTGATCTCAAATGCATTTAAGAAAAAGGATTTCCGGATTGAACTTAATTGGAATTTGCCTGGCCGCGTGGGGGAGACGGTTGGCTTAACTGTTTGGGTACGTATAATATTTTGTCCTGATATACGAGACATCTATGTCGATCCCAATATGACCCGTGACTATTTCTTGGATTCATGAAGTGATTTTTGTGGAATTGTAGATCCTAGAAAAAAGTACGGATGCGGCGGCACTGCAAAACATTGTCAACCATTTGCAGATCGAGGTTAAAAAAGGAGAAAATGTGATAGTTCCCATTAAAGAGATTGCTTTTCCCGAGAATGAGAGGCAGTTAGCCTCGGTTCGTTTCAAATTCTCAGCCCGAGCTGCGGGTGTCTACTGGTTAAAAGTGTTATTCCAAGGCAGGCACATTGAAGGTAGTCCGATGAAAGTAGAATTTTTACCATCTTTCGTCGACCCTTCCAAGTCCACATTCCTTAGGGCTTCTCCTCTAGTCACTTGGACCAAGGACTACACTGAAGAGCTTGATATCCAATTGAAGGACAAGTATGAAAATAACTGCCAACTTGCCGACATATCTCTTGACGCTTTAGCCTTCCACTGTCGTAATGTATGTCATTTTCTCTAAAGAATATATTCGTTAAGCTAAGCAATTATAGAAAGTGGAAGTAACAAAATGTGATTCGACTATATCATATAACGGTTGCTGTTTTCAGGCGGATGAAAGTATTAGTTACGCAGATACTCGAGATTCCTATGAGTACAAGTTCAATTGTCTCACCTATTCAAACAGAGTTGTGCTCCGGCTTACATTTGTTCGACTAGGAGTATATCGAGGTCAAATTACGTACAAGAGTCATCCTATTCAAAATGGGGAATTCAGTATTGTGGTGATTTCCCGGGAAGAAAAATCTACTCTTCAAACCATTCTTAATTCACCAAACCCGAATTGGCAGTCATTCGAGGGTAGATTGCTAGTCTTTGATTCCGAAATGCAAAAGGATGTTCGAAAAATATTTATTTATGTGAGCCCGAGCATTTTATACGTGAGAGAATACTTCTTGAAGTTCTTTCCCATACGGGTTGCTAATTTTCGCCTCTCTACGATGACCAAGGTATGACATGGATAATTCATAATAAGTGAATGAATAATGCGTGCTTATTAACTTGCTACTTTATGCAAAGTTTAAAAAATTGAAGAACTCATTGTTCTTAATTTTAAGTCCATACCAAGTAAATTGCACTGCAAGTGTGATTATTCATGCTGGGAAATTCCTTTCCAAGGTCAATGCTCTGTACAGCTACTTTTTGCTCTTACTTTCAGATTGAAATTGTTCTGGTGAATGACAAGGAAAACACATACACCTTTTCAATATCGGACAAAATTCAGTCCAAAGTTACAGTTGAGATGCATGCCCCCTCAGCACGAATAGTTATGGCTATGTTTTCCCATTACCTCGGCAGAAGGATTGGTAAGTAGATGTGTTGATCATTTTGTTTCGAGTTTTACATGCACAATACACACGTGTTTAAATCGCCAGTGATAATGAATGATATCCACTTCCTAAAAAATAACGCTTGCAGTGTTGTGTTTGGGTGGAGGTCTTACGACAGTAATTGTTTGAAACTAATTAGTGCTTAGTGTTTGAAAAATATGCATTTAACGTAATTCCTTTATATATGTACATATGAAAAAATATTTATTATAATTTTAGGGGGATCTGAAAACTTTGTTTGCAAACAAAGGGTGTTTACTGAGCATCTTCGAGAGGCCAACGTGGATATGAGGTTCACCACTAAACAAATAAAAATTTCCCGTTTTGATATTGTTGAATCGGTAAGTAAAAGTTAACTTAAAAAAATATAAAAAATGTGCGAATTCAAGTGTACAAAAGTTAACGATGAATCCCATTATCCCATATATGGATTATTGCTTTGTTGTAGACACACAAAGCCACGAAAGGTTATCGGACGAAAGATTGGTATAAGAATTTCAGAATTGAGTTCCGTAATGAACCAGGTAAGTTGCATTTAAGCTTAATTTTTAGAAATTCGTTCTATTTTATTTTTCAATTATTATTTAGTTACGCCTAGTGGTGTTCCGGTTGAGGTCTAATTCTGATTTTATTCCCTTGCAGGAATTGATGGCGGCGGCCTTCGCAGGGAATGGCTCAACCTGACTTGCTTGAAGCTATTCGAAAATAATCCCAAAGGGCTGTTCTCATCCCTGGGAAATTCTAGGCTGGTGCACCCCACCGATTCTCTGCGGAGAAGTTCATACTACAAAATTTACCATTACCATTTGGCTGGTAACATTGTGGGCAAATGCATGTTTGAGACGGCTTGTGGGGATACATACAAACAAATGGTTAACGGGAGGTTTAGTCGTTCGTTCCTTGCACAAATTCTTGGTTTGCCTCCATCTTATAGGGTAATTATTATTTGTCTTGGCGATATTGTTGCTGTTTCCTGCATTATCAAATTAGTAATTGCAATTGTACTGATATAAATGTAGCACTTCGAGCAAGACGACCCGGAGTTTTACTTGGGGAAGGTGAAGTATATTCTGGAAAATGACGTTATTGACATGGACCTGACATTTTCGGAGGAAGAATACAACGAGGATGGAAAAATTATTAAAGTTAGTTTCGTGTGTTCCTATTATTCATTGTAAATATTAAATACTTTCATAAATATAAGTTACTATTTACGGTAAATCGATATTTAATGCATTTAATGTTATTTGTGTTTCGCTTGTGCTAATTGTATAAAATTGGTGAATGCAGGTAACGGAGTTAATACCTAATGGGACCAGGATACCTGTGACAAATGAGACTAAGGAAGAGTACCTTAACCTGTTAGCAAAATACCGCCTAGCTACGAGAGTGCAGAAAGAAGTCGAAGCATTTCTGAAAGGCTTGCACGAAATAGTCCCGGACGATTTACTGTGCAATTTTGATGAGAATGAACTAGAGGTATGTTATGAGACCCTTATGAATGAATACGAGTTCTCTAATGCTCTGCTATCACCTCTTTCAAGATTATGTAAGAAAAAAGAAAGTTTACTGAATTTTCATTTTATTTTACTCAGCTTCTCATGTGCGGCAAGAGTGAATTCGATGTCCAGGATTTGCGAAAAAATTACTACTCGTCCAGTTGGAACTGGGACACAAATGGTCGGAAGATTTTGGAATGGTTTTGGGCAGCGGTAAATAATATGAGTGATGATGAGAAAGCGCGCCTTCTACAGTTCACCACTGGCAGTGCTCTTCTTCCCCACGGGGGGTTCAAATCTTTGGAACCTAAGTTTAGCATTGAATTCTCTGGAAGACTTGGGAGCTTGCCTACGGCCCAGACGTGTGTAAACCGGATTTGTCTCTCTGACCACTACACTTTCGAACAGTTTGAAAAGAATTTAAAAACCGCTATCTTCGAAGGCAGCGAGGGATTTGGATTTGCGTAGAAATCGTTTTTCAATATGTTAGATTTTGCACAACTTTTCCATGCACTGTCGATTTTCCGCACAGTGACCGTTTCAATGGTGCTACATAATTTCTCACAACCACCGATTATCCGTCGCGTGTATAAAAGAGCCAGGATTCTTTGAGTCATAAAATTTGAATAAGGGTTATTGTTAAATGTTTTTTAATGATTTTGCACTTTTGTCTCAATACTCGTGAAACATTTAACACTTCAACACACGTTCACGATGTTGTTCTTCCTTCCAGTTTGATGTTGCTTAGTTATTATTTCAAGTATATTTTCCTTGTATTTTTATTTTCAACTTCTTTCTTAGTAACAAACTAATCTTGTCCATCTTGTCAAGATTAAAGGTTGACGGTGGTACATAACATTCACTTACCAAAAAAATTAATTGAAGTGTTTTTCAAGTCCGTCAGTGTGGCTACATTTGTGGAATTAGAGGTTCTAACTTTCTAACAGAATAGATTCAGTCATGGTAAATAAATATTATTTTTTCTCGTAGAACGAGAAAGGTAAAACGAAAGAGAAGTATACCTTATACTTACAACGTTTTATTAGAGTGTTTAGCGTGTTAACTAGAAATGTTACAAGAAAGCGAAACATATTTCAAGTCACTCTTGAAGAGGCTGTTAGTGCACATTTATGCGTACCTAAATACGTAAATACTTACCTATGTCAGCGTACATTTCAGATTCAGATGAAACTAAATACAGTAAACCTTATGCCTGCGGAGCAAGTTTGGAAATTACATATATTTTTGTGTAAGTACGTCATATTTTTCTACATCTGGTTGGTTGTTATTTTTATGTTTAACAGGCATAAAAATGTTTCTTGTCAATATGCTAAAAAAGACTTCAATTTCAATAAAGGAGATGGTAAATGGTAGGTGATATAATTTAATACGTTACTCTTGTTATTTCGTATATAGCCAAGTACTTCATAGATTCTTTCGTTAGTGTCTACGTTATAACTGTGATTTTATTGTAATCTGTAAAAATGGAATGAAAATTACCTGTTAGCTTTATACGATGAATAATTAAATAATAATATGCTCATGACTGACTGATTCACACGTTACAACATAAAACTGTATGCCAGTTGGGCAGACTCCTAATTATTCCATCAGCATGTTAACCCGAATTTTCTCATTAACAGTTCATCTTACGCGCAAAATACACGAACGTAATCAACAGCTTCTGATCTGAGGTCAAAATCACACAGTACGACGAAATACTTAAAAAATGATTTTTCAGAAATGCAAATTTTTATTTGTTTTAAATTTTAGGAATCAACACCGGTACTTGCCGTCCAGAAAGATCAATAAATACAATCATATTAACATTAATTCAAAGCGGAAAGTTGCAATGTTACAATTTCAAACATTTATTTACAAACATCCCAAGAAGTCCTGCAATCTTGACTAAGTACATACTACAATGTACAATGGTAAGATCATACCAGATGCATACACTTGACCAAAAATAACGAATAAATAAATAGACAAGACAAAAGTAAAATGCACCACTCAAGTTTTACGGACTACTAAATAAAGGCTCTGTAGCCCTGAGAAACTCTTTGGTAAACTGCCTATCCGAGAAACGGTCCACCGAGGACTTGGCTCGCTCCTTAATAGCTGCCCTAGCCTCCGGACTCATTGACAAGATTGTATGGATAGCGAGAGCGTAGTCATTCTCATCAGTAGCAAGGAATCCATTTCGCGATCCATCATATTCCATAATAATGTCCATCATGGGACCCCCAGACCGGTTAGCCACCATGACCAATCCTGCTGCCATGCACTCGACCACTCCTACAAAAACAAGGATTAAAATTAAACCTTACTGGTAATAATAATAAAATAATAATAATAATAACAAGATATGATGACAGCACGATAGATATACGATGTACTAGTACTAACCAATGCCGAAGTGTTCGTTCCACATTGTGTGTATCCCAATCAATCCCTCACTCAGTTCTTGCTTCAATTCTTCAAAGGAAATGTTAATTCTAAAGATGACATTCTCTTCCACAGATAAATGCTTGCACAAGTCCTGCATGTCCTTCACCCGATTGTGATCCTCTTGATTCCGACAACTCCCAATGAGAACCAAACGCACTCGCTCCCAATCCTTTTCCCTCATGATCTGCCTCAAACTGAACAAGGTTCGAATTTGAAGGGGATGATCTTTCTCTGGCCGAAACTGGGCCACAGAAACAATTTTAAGGAATTCTTTCTTCCCATCCTCAATAGCGGGGATATTCTTGAATTCCTCCACATCACAAGGTGGGTAGACCTTGAAGATGGACGTTGGACACTGCCACAAACGAGTGATGTGATCTTCAGTCCAGCTGGAGTTAACCATAACAATTTCGTTGCGCCGACCCGCCCAAGAATAGAGTCTGGCGAATAATTTATAATACACAATCTTTATGGAGGTGAGCACTGGACTTCGGGAGACAGAAGAACGATTATTGTACGATTCCGTTCGGCTAGACACCCGACTGAGCATGTCCGTACTTATTGTTGGATAATGAGTATAACAGGCAACTCTGCAACCTCCCAAATGCTTGAAAATTGGCACCGTAAAGGCGTAGCCCATGGTGTCAATGTAAATATCTGTTGATGGGAAAGACATTGTACAGATCAAAAACGAATATTTTGCGTTCATTCAGCCTTCATATTTCTGTTATTGAACAACATCCGGCACAAAAACGTCGGTGATGATTGAGCAATATGGTATAAAAATTTACTGATCAAGTCTAGTAATAGTAACTTGGCACTAACCCGGAACAACTTTGCAGATGGCCTCCAATCCCAGATAAATAGATCCCAAACTTTGCCCAAGCAATGTGAAATGGCGATATTGACTTCCCTCCACCCATTTCCGTCTATGTAAATAAACGAACTCAACCTTCTCCGGGAGCTCGATGGCAAAACGCTTTTTGGCATTGCTCAAAATTTGGTCGGGAGATGCATCCGTGTCACCTGTATAGACGATGAATCGATGACCGGAGTACCTAGTTTAAATTGACAAATTAAAAATATACAGATCTGATCAAAGTGAAAACCATGGTAAGTCCCTTGTTCTTTCTCGCAACAGCTATAGAAGAAAATCTATTCGTAAAATCCCATTTCCCAGATTTAAAATCAAATACTAATTCTTCATGGTACCTATATATTATATAGATCAGAATGACTACGAGATATTGTTTCATTTCATTTCTTCTTTGGTCAATTTTTTTAGGTAATCTTACCTTTGCTGCAGGCATTTGAGCGCAATCCAAAGTACCCTTTCACCTCCACCACCCGCATCGCAGTAAGGATGGAAGATCCCTACAGAAACCCGGTCGTCATCCTTCTTCTGGTTCTTCTTGGTTTTCTTAATAATCTGGACATATCAAAAATGTCAAATTAATTGTCCATATTTAATATGTTATATTCAACGTTCAACGGGTACCGCGAAAGCAGTTTCAAATCTTGCATGTATAGGAAATTGACACATTCACAGTTCACAGGTTAAACCAAAGGTTTTTAATTTAACATAGGAAATGTCGCAAGTCGCAATCTAGATTCATATAACATCAAGCACTTACAAAACAAAAATGGTTAGGTTATACACAAAATTGCTTTTGAAATTCACTTCCAAACGATGATTTTACCTGTTTCAGAATGAGTGACCCCACGGTCAAGGTCAGGGAGGCGATGGCAAAAATTGCCACCAGCAAAAGCATCAACATAATTCTTGTCCCTTATCCTTTCCCTTCGCCGATAAATTTCAATCCCTAATTCTTTTTGTATTATAGTAACACTTGTCGAAAACAGAATTATAATATTGTCTTTAGTGGTGAGGTCGTGACCTTTATGAGATGACACTTTTATTGCCGGAATAGCATTAGTGGAGCTTCAGGAGGAATTTTATATTAAGATTGGCCACTAATGACAGAGTGAACATGTTATATCACACGTGTCAAAGACTATAATGCCGTTCAAAATTCTTTCTACACACTTTAATATATATTGCACTTTTGATCAGAAAAATCCGTGCATTTGCAATTTGCATATTATGAACAATGCGAAGCCGATTTGTTTGACTGCTGAAGTGCACAAATAAAAAAGTGACGTGTAAATTGCTTTTTGGCAGAGAATGAATGAATCGAATAGAGAAAAATATGGAAAAAAAGTTGTGTTGTACAATGTGCAATTCAAGGATGTTCAAATTTCCCGCGTTTCAGGTGCAAGTCGTAAAAAGGCAAAACTATGATTTTTTGCTTAAAAATGAAACAAGCTTTGGCATACCGTGGAGTGTGGAGTCTGGAGTCTCTCTATAACAGCATCCAAGGGAACCCAAAATTTTGCTGTTATAGAGAGCACAATTATTGTGTATTCTATGTACCAAGTGCTGCAAATTTCATGAGAAAATGCTGTTATAAGGGGTGCTGTTATGGAGAGACTCGACTGTATTAGGGAAGACTAGAAATATTGAATGAAGTACCTATATTTGGAACGTCAACTCTCCCTTATAACGGCCTCCCTTATAAGAGTTTTTACTTTATAACAGCAGCAAAAAATCCTCCCCTCAAAAACTTTCTCCAATTGCTACCATATAGAAAATCATATTGTCTGTAACGGTTCTTCTCTACAGCGGGCAAAATTTGCTGCTTTATAGGGTGCTGTTATAGGTAGAGTCGATTGTACACATTTAGAACATTTAAAACTCAATTTGAAATTGAAAAAAGAAAAAAAATTCGTTTAGAAAAATTCGTTACATAAATTGTATTTCCAAATCTTTCAAAATCGACAAACCAGTATAAATGCTTGCAGGTACATACCAATGCAGTCTTACAAAAAATTGTTTGAAAAATTTGTTTAGAAAACCAATGAAAAATTCGTTTAAAGAAACTGTATGAAAAATTTGTTTAGAAAACCAATGAAAAATTCGTTTAAAGAAACTGTATGAAAAATTTGTTTAGAAAACTATATGAAAAATTTATTTCACAAAAACTGTTTGAAAAACTCGTTTTACAAAAATTGTTTGAAAAATTTGTTTTCCAAAAATTGTTTGAAAAATTTGTTTTCCAAAAATTGTTTGAAACATTTGTTTGAAAAATTTGTTTTCCAAAAATTGTTTGAAA
>JAQGBT010006903.1:0-11742 GCA_034698585.1 Disparrhopalites patrizii | reverse complement strand
TTCTCTCTTTCTTGTCTTCTGTTCTGTCTGCTTTCTCTCTTTCTTGTCTTCTGTTCTGTCTGCTTTCTCTCTTTCTTGTCCTCTGTTCTGTCTGCTTTCTCTCTGTCTTTCTTGTTTTCTTTTCTGTCTACTTTCTCTCTCTTTTGCTTTCCCTTCTATTGCCTGATTTCTCTTTCTTGCTTTCCCTAATGTTGTCTGAAGTCTCTCTCTGTCTTTCCTGCTTACTCTCACTTCGCCTGATATCTCTCTTTCCCATGTTTCCGCGAAATTTTATCTCCTTCCTTGTATCCCTCCTCTTGCCCCTTTACACAAACCCACAATCTTCCATTGTAATATGTCTTACTTTCCCCCTTCGTCTGTTTCTTCTTGGAATAATCACGTCTTTTGCGATAATGTTCCCCCTTAACCATTACAAATGGTGTCCTGTACACTGTTATAAGCCGTTACAAATTGCACTCCCTCAAAAATTTCGTTCCCACTTCCCTTCCTCGCTCCCTCCCACTGATTTCTCCTGTTCCCTTCCCTTCCGATCTCCCTTGGCCATTCCCTCTCTTTTCTCCCACTCCTTCTCATGTTCCCTGGGAGCCTCCTTCCTAATTTCAAAAGCATCTCTCTCACCCTCTCCCTCTCATTTTCTGGGAAACTTATGAGAGTCATTAATCTTGGCAGGTTCCTCACATTTTCGAGTGGAGTGGAGCATACAGTGTACATGGTTAAATAATACCACAGAAAATGCATGATAGTTCCAAAATGCGTACATATAATTGCAAAGTACGGGCATAACCAGGGGCAACCAATGGCATTTCAGCCTTTCGCCTCCCCTTGGTTGTGTATACATGTATGCATACGTAACAAATGTACATCAAGATGCGAAGGCTTTTAGCTTACGTGCATCATATATGCATGAATACCCTCTTTGTACTGGGGTAGGCAAGTACTGCGAAAATCTGCGAACGGGGCTTAAGAAATAATCGGCCGACAGCAAAAGGCGATATTGATGTTTGCCGTTTTGTACATATAGAATAAATACTTATAAGAATATACATATAGATACATATGAATACTTTTCACCCGCGGCACATCGATAATTATGAGGCTGTGCTATCTTCTTCATAGCTGTACATATCACAACCTTCTGGATATGATTAGTATTTGGTGGAGGAGAAAGGAAGGAAAATGTCTCTCTCTCTCACTCTCACTCTTTCTCTCTTGCTATCTGGCCCTCTCCTATCATCATCATGAGGAGTGTGTCGTCATCCTTAACTGCACAGATGATGTATGGACGTCGTCGGAAATGATACAAAACTCGGAAAAACTTTTCACTCGTCCCCCCCCCCGCGCCATTCTACATACACAAAGAGTATAAAGAGCGGAGGAAAGGGAAAAAAAAGAAATCTATCATAAAACAAAGAATTTCCCTTACACCCATTTCTTTTTCCTTCTACAAACTGTAAGATTTTTTTCATTTTCCATTGCTTAGACTACGAGAAAAAGATTTTCTTGACAGGAGAGGGGAAAAGTTTGTTGGCGTGAACTATGAGAAAAGACGTACTCTGATCCTCTCATACATACGTAGATGGAGAATCAAAGGGAGTCACATCTTAATCTACTGATAATGAGAAAAAAATAGATGAGTTACAGATATTACATACATACAGACACAGACGTATCCTCATGCTAGTAATTTCTAGATATTTTAGGACGGTTGCACGTACAGTAGAGACTCTCCCGCTTGGGTCTAGAAAATATATAAAAGTCGACCAACTGAAATTTTGGTCCTCTCCTGTCAACAACGGAGGAAAAAAGTTTTAAAGGAAATCCTTTCTTTTAAGACTCCAAGATAGAATTTCCCTGGTTGAAAAAAAAAAGTGTATTAATATTCCCTTCAATTTTAATGTCAGCTTTAACTTTTGGCATTCTTTCAGAAGCAATCAGAGACTCGATGCGTTCTGCTCCGTCTTCTCTTGGCTTCCCGAGAAACGGAGGGGTTCAGTGTGAGTTGTGTATTGAGAGAGAGATAGAATTGAAGGGAAAACGAAGAAAAGAGAGGTCTTGAGCTAGTGGAGCAAACAGACAGCGAAAGTCCGATAACAAATTAAAGAGAGACAAACCGGGAGTCGTGAGAATGGAGGGAAAACCGGTAAAGAGGAGCTAGGCAGGGCATACAAACGTACATATGTGATGGGAAAGACAGAACGAAGGATCGGGAGAGAGCAAGTAAGAGGCAGGGAGAGAAAGAGACAGAGAGGACAGAAACAGCGACAAGAAGAAGAGCGAAAGTGAGAAATGGAGACAATGAAAGAATAAAAAAGAGAGGGAAAACGAAAGAACGAGAATCAGAGAGAGAAAGTGAAACAGTCGGAAAACGATAAAGAGCGAGAAAGAAAGGGAAAGTGAAAGAGTCTAAAAACGAATAAAAGAGGGAAAGAAAGAGAAACTGAAAGAGAGAGAGAAAAAAAGGGAAAATGAAAGGGAGAAAAAGAGACAGAGAAAGAAAGCAGAAGATAGAGAACAGAGTGAGCAGAGAGAGGGAAAAACAGAGAGAAAAGAAAGAGAAACAGAGGAAGCGAGAGACAGGAACAAGACAGACAAAAACGAAAAAGAGAGAGGAACAAATTGAGATAGAGAGGGGAAGAGAAATAAACAGAAATAGAGAAGGAGAGAGAGAATAAAGAGAAAAGAGAGAGAATAAACAGAGATGAGAGAGAGAGAGAGAAAACATAAAGAGGGATGAGAGAGAGAAAAAAAAGAGAAATGAGACAGAAAAAAAAACATAAAGAGGGATGAGAGAGAGAAAACAAAACATAAAGAGGGATGAGAGAGAGAAAAAAAAGAAAAATGAGAGAGAGAAAAAAACATAAAGAGGGATGGGACAGAGAGAAAATAAACGGAAAATGAAAGAGCAAAAGAGAGAGAGAAAGAAAGGAAAAAAACATAAAGAGGGATGGGACAGAGAGAAAATAAACAGAAAATGAAAGAGCAAAAGAGAGAGAAAGAAAGAAAAAATGTAAGAGAGGAAGTGACAGAGAAAGAGTAAAAAAGGAGAGAAAGAGAAGGAAATGGAAACGAGAGAGAAAGAGGAAAAATAAAGAGAGGAAAAGGACAAGACAGAGAAAGAGGAAAAAGAGAGAAAGCGAAAAGAATAGAAAGAAAGAGAGGAAAAAGGAATGGAGAGAGAAAGAGGAAAAGGAAAGAGTGAGAAAGGGGAAGAGGAAGAGAAAGGAATGGAGAGAAAAAGAACGGGAGAGAGAGAGAGGAAGAAAAGTAAGAGTAAAAGAGGCAGCTACAAAGATATAATGAGAGAGAGAGAGGTAGACGGAGATAACGAGAGGCTAATGCTGAGCAGACAGAGGAGAGAGAGGACGTTCCCGTTTCCTCTTTCTGAATACACAGATATTTCCTGTACAAGAGCCGTTTTTCATGTAGGAGGGGTACACAAAAAATATAGATGAAGAAGAAGAAGAGCAACGGTAGACTTGTAGAAAAAAAACGTTGTCAGAGGGAAATAAAAAAAAGGAGAGTAGCACAAAAAAAAAAGAAAAAAAAGGAGGATTTTACCCGCACAAGTCAAATGGTTGCTTTAGGTTCATAGTAGTAGTAGTAATAATAATAATATTTGGCTTTCAGGAGCAAATGCTTGCAATGTGGGAGCACAAACATGTCCCTGCACACTATAGAATGTAATATTGGATGTGTCAAAGGAAGGGCTTGTCTCCATCATGTCTTGTTATTTCCTACACAAGATGCTCCGGCACTACTTCTAACTCCCCATACAATGTAATTGTGAGTGTGTAGCCGACAGAAAAAGAGTGAATGTGTGTGTGTGTGTGTTCGGGCGAAGTACACACGGATGTATTTAATCGATGCCATTTTCTGTCATAACTTTTTCCCCTGGACCCTCACGGAAGCGGAAGAGGGAGGAAAAATAGAAAACGTAAAAAAGAGAAAAAAGGGGAAAGTCGAAGGGAAGAGTAAAGATCCAAAGAGAGAGAAGGAGAGAGACAGAGGGAGGAGAAAGAGAAGAGAGAGACAAGGAAAGAGAGAGAGACAGCCACACAATTGTCCACATATGACCGTACAATTTTCTCCCCCGCCTCGACAGAATCCCAAAAAGCCAACAAAAACAGATCCTTTTTTTCTTTTTGTTACTGCTATTTACCTGCAAACAGGACTCACAGCTAAGCAAACTATGGCCCATCAAACAGGATGTGAAAGAGCTATCTAAAGGTCTTTGTGTAATTTTCATAGCACCCATGACGAACATTCGGGGAAAGTTGAATGTGACCAGACGAGACCTTTTGACAATTATCCAGGGAGTAATATCTACTCTATATATTTTCCTACACACCCGCACATCCATTTTTGTTTTTCATTGGACATGTTTGTCTGTACATATATTCTTACGTACACACGTATACCCTGTTAATATTTTCCCCCGAAAAAACTCCATGGCTTCCAGCTTTCCAGCTCCTTCTCTCTCCCCACACATATGCACACATATGCACACATATGCACACATGTGTACGTATGTATACCCCCAAACCGCAATAAAACGAGGGTGAGGGGTCATTTGGGGATGGAAAAACCGCTTTAACCGAAATAGAAGGAAATTGGTAGCAATTATGTCATTCCACCAGCTGGAGAAAAGGCGAGAGAAAATTCCAAACGCCTTTAAAAAACCTTAGAGCCGCAATTTCTCAAAGCGTTCTCGGCACTATTTCTTCCTCCTTTTTACGATCTTTATTATTATCTTTACGTACTTGCATATTTAGTAATCCGATAGCCGTAGGATGTGTAGGCTCAAATGTGTAGGCATTACACATTTGAAACAGTCAGTTTATTGTACAAAAACATTTCTCAAGTGTATACGTACTGGTTCATGAAACGAATAAAATGTGCCTGACGGAGACGAAACAAAACAGTATTTACTTTTCCCAATTAAGTTTTGACCCCCATCAAAGCTTACCGATAAAAAAAATTCCAATTCCTACTAAATAATTCTTCCACTATGACGCCTTCAAGTTCATGCCCTTTCCCCTCCTTCTAGGTCAAAGCACTTTATTAAGATAAGGCGCCTAAAAGGAAAGCTATAAATAGGTGCATATACATAAGTAATTTCCACGAAACTAATCTCCTAATAGGACGATTACCAGTTAAGCAATAACGAAAATGTAACTGTAATTTATACATTATATGATTTATGTCTTGAAATAAAAATCTTTTCGAGAAGGAATTCCTGCAACATTGCTCCCAATATATTTACGTAGGTACTCGTACATATATATGTATTATAATATGAAATGAAGTAATTTGAGATGGAGGCAGGCCATTAGAATTTGCGATCCGCCAGTCTGGAGTCGCCTTCTGTATACTTGGTCACTCCTATAAATCTATGTATGTAACTTCTCTCAACATGGCGATATATGTAAACACCATTGAAGAAACCATAATGGGATTATCGACAGTATTAATAACACCCACCATAATCTCCCGATCTCAACGCATTCCAGTAGTCCAACACAATTACCCAAGCTGTAATGGTAATAACTACAAATTACTGCACCAGGCCCGGGTTTACCTTTTTTACGACCTCCCTACCACCCGTTCCGCGAAAATAGCCACAACAAATGATATACTCCGGGTGATAATTGAGAATTAATCAAGCAAAGAGAGAGAGAGAAAGCAATTTGGGTGTTTTTTTCAGGATTCTTGTGTCTGTGGGGCATCATCATAAAATTCTTCACACATTTTTCTGTACAGAGCTTTCGTCGAGGGAGAGGAGCATAAAGGATGATGACTGGAAAGTCAAACACATGTAGTCTGTCACGAAAGCTCTTGGCGTAGCAAGATGTGATAACATGAGCACCTATTTCACTGTGAGAAGGAGCACGTGAATGCAATAAGGATGCAATAAAGAATGCCAGGAATGCACTTAAATCACTCCCGAACTTCCCTTCACCTTTCCTCTGTGCTTTCCTCGGGAGAAAAGGAGAGATAGAGATAGAAAGAGGGAGAGAGAGAGAGAAATTTTGTTCCGGAGAACCAGTCCAAACTAACTTAAATGAAGGATATGACCGATGGTGATAATGATTGTCACCATTTACAACTCTACCTTAAGTCATCCAAAAGATAAAGAAACAGAGAAAAGACAGCGAGAGCGCTGGACGACAGAGAAATGAGGCAAAGAGGAAGAAAAAGGAGAGCTTGAAGATACAAAGAAAAGGAGAGAAAGAGAAAGAATGAGAAGAGAAAGAGGAAGATGCTGAAAGCGGAATAAGAGGGCAATGTGAGATGGAAAGGGAGGGAATGTACAGCTACAGAAAAAGGGGGAAGGAGAGCAACTAAATGGGAAAAGGAGAGCAAAAGAGAAAAAAGAAAGAAAAATAAGTGTCTAGAAAGGAGAAAGACATTTTCCCACGAGTTATATGGTCACTTTTGACCAGGAGAAAAGGAGGTGGAAGAGGTGGAATGATGCCTAATGCTTTTACTATGACGTAAAAATTACAACACACCAAGGACGTATGTTGTACACACATACATAGACTGGTCCAGTACACACAGAATATACGCATTTCACCCCACAATAATGTTCCCTCCCGGGTGTTCCATGGATTGTTCGGTTATATGTAGAGAGGCTTTACTCTTCCATGGAAATCTGGGAGGCGTAGGACCCAAAGACCTGAAACCTTTTCGGGGCTTGTGGTTCTTTGAGAGAATGGGTTGGTGGGAAGTTTTGAAGCTATCGATTTTTCTTACCCTCCTTCTTTCCTTCCGTTTTTGGCCAGTGCCATGCATTACCCAGGCTTTATACGTACGGGAGTTTAAGAGAACATGAAGAAGAGACCCATATCTCTATGTAACTACTGACACACTGAGGCCTATCTCTATATGGAGAACAGAAGGTATTGCGTTTCTTGATATGACATTAGGTATGTATATCACAATTATTTGGCAAAATCCACATCGTCCAACATGATTTTTACATGAGGATAATGTTTCTATGACCTTAATGCCATGTTCAGAGGACGAAATTGCGGTAGGGAGGGACAAAGCCCGTAATTATAATTTCATAATGTGACAAGCACCCGTCATGCTCCTTAATTTTGCAAGTACTCTCCTACCATCTTTAATAACATATGAAATGCCGATACGGGCTTAGGCCAATTATCAGTGCTTTTACCACGTGAAAGGTTGGTGGAAAATTACAGAAAGTATTTTAGAATATTTTTCCTTGACTACGTCAAAGATAAGCCATTGTTTTTATCCAAAACAAGATCAAACTTTGACTCCCGGCACAAAAATAAATACTTTATCAATACGATTGATATTGACCTGATAAAGCCCCAAAAAAATTCTGTCAACATTTTAACAATGAAAAATATCCAATTGAAAAAGAATATCAAGTAGACAATGGAATTGTGTATGTACAGCAACAAAAAATTGACATGCTCTCGAGCATAAAAATAAATGATAAGAGTATATAAGTATATACTTACATTTTTGAGACGACAGGGTAAATTCTCTGACAGACACGTGAGGAAACTCTGTCAAAAAGATGCCGAATGGAACGAAAAACGGAGTCACCCGCAAGAATATAGAGGAAAAGCCAACAGTCCCGGGAAGGTTTTGATTGTTATTCAACCAACAGAAATGGAAGGATAAGTTGACGTCTTGTAATTGCGTAACTTTTTTCTCCGTCCTTTATATACCGTACTTAGTAATAATGATGAACTCTCCTGTGAGAAAAAAAAAGACACGTTTTTTTCTTTGGAATCGTGAATTTGTTGTTTTTGGTTTGGTTCTTAAAAATTAAAATGATTAAAAAATGGATATAGTTTTAGCAAGGGAAACAACAAAAGCAAAGTGGTAGTTACTCGGAGAAAAGAAAGTGAAGGACTAAAAGAAAGAAAAAGTCGCTCTTTTTGGGTTGTTGACTGGCAAACGGGTAGAAGGAAACTAAAATTCACGAGACGGTCATAAATACATACAGGAGGTACTCACACACTCTTCCCTATACACACATCTTAATACATGTATATAAATACACACACTCACACACACTCCAATACAAATACTTGAGATAGTGTCAGGAGATATATTACTTCAGGACATAAAAAATTTGAAAAGAGTTCTAGTAGTAGTAAAAGTAATAGGACAAGACACATTATATGAAATATAGATGCACATACAGCATTTGGAAAGAGATTCGATTTCCCATTCACGTTTTGATAAATAAAAAAAAACCTATGTATGTATATCTAAGGACACGCACCTTCATAAAGGGAGTTTCAGACAGAACACATTATTATTTATGAGTACTCTGACATTAAATTTATGTACAAAGCTCCGTGAGGGAAAGGGTTAAGCCCCTCCTTTTTTCCGGAGATGCTTCCGATTAAATTATGACTGCTACACCGAACAATTAAATTATCTCTGTGGTAATTGACACCCACGAGCCAAGCGTATTGAGGCGATGGACATACATACATTGGTATTTATGTACATGCTAATAAACATATGAAGACTATAGTTCCAAAACGGTTTATGTCATCTTCCAAAGTTCTCTGCTTCTTCATTCTGTTAGAGAAAATACTTTTTTAAGGAAAATTAAAAAAAATATTTCGTTAAACCGGTGACCTCTCACAAAGTTGTGGGGGAAATCTCCCGCCAAGTACATTCATTTTATGAAGCAAATCTCTATTTTGAAAATGGACTTAAACTGCTTTTGAACTATACCCTTCAGATATCTAAAGTTAAAGAGTAAGAAGGCTGTAATATTTTTTAGACTATTTTATTTTAAATGAATATTAAAAAAATATTTATAAAAAATATATTTGGTTAATAATCCACTTGAATTACAGCTATATTTTTTTTTTTTACCCGAAGTAAATGCTGATATTGCATTTACAATGTGGAATGCCAAATGACAACCATATCCCTTGTTCTTATGGGAGATGCTCTTTGGAGCGGTGAGTCAATCTTGGTTTCACTCTTGATATTTCTGTACCGTGGGAATATTCTGGGGTAGTAAGGTATATACTATGTATATACTTCCGCTTATACACATATCTCAGATATATTAGACCTGGTTTCACCGAGTTTTTCTTGTATTTTTTTGTGTCTATTATAGTATATATAGCATGAGCGTGTTTTTTTAATGTCACGAGTGTTGTTAAAAAATTGAAATAAAGCAGGGAGGAGTGTAAGTAAAGTGGTTTTCTATATGTATATATAGGTAATGGGTGGAAGGAGATGAGAAGAAGAGCACGAAAGAGTTGTTCGGTCTTTGAAATGTTCAAGGCAACTGGCTCTTCTCAAGTATACATAGAAAGTGCTTAGCGAAAAAAAAAAATACGACCACGACTGACAACATAAACTTCCCGGGAAGTTCGGTTTTTGCACAGTGGAGTGCATTGCCGGCACGCGGATTTTTTTTTTTTTTTTTTTTTGCCGAGTAGTTTCGTGCTTACGCTTTCTCCATGTGCTGTATAGCCTATCGTTATGGGGCAATCCCGCTGTTTCCCATGTGCCTTTTCGTGTACTTTTTTTTGGCCAAAATTGCTGCTTCTATTACTCAATTACTCCTTTTTTATGATTACTTTTTAAAAATCATGGTATTATATTTCGGCTCCAAGATTTCTAATGCCTCTTCAGCCTGTTTTCATTAGTTGTAAAAAGTTTTAATTACACTTTTCTTCACACTTTTTAAGGGGTTATTTACATTTCTATTTTACGGAAAGCACACTCTCTTGGAGAAATTATTTACTTGTGAAGAATTAATTAGAGTTTTTGGAACTCCCAATATGGGACTGTAATATTGAAATTTATTAAGTCCAAGCTTAAATTTTACTGGGTGATAAATACATCTCTTAATTACTTTTCCTGTTTACTACAAGCTGCTCTCTTTTTATTACTGTAACTTTTTATTACAACGTAGGCTCGGGCATGTCTGTGCGGAGACATTACCTGGCTTACTGGCTCCTATATAAGCTTCATATATAATCCATGTGGATTAAACCAGCAATGACATATTTTGTACGTTAGTTTCAAATTCTTCAAGCATTGTCCCACGTGCTAAATAGAGCAGCGTGTTTTCCTTGAGTACTAATGTCCTGTAAGACGCTTAAAACTGAACAAAAGGTCTCAGACACATTAAAATTGGTTTCCTCCAGCCATAAACATAGACGAAAAGGCTTTTGTTGTGTAGCGGAATATCTGTATTTGAGTGTTCCATTGAATCCAGTTTTTTAAATGATTTACGAAGTCAAGGGTTACTTTATTTGAGTATTTCTTAATGCGTACCAGTAACGGTTTGTGCGTGCAAGTGTACAACTGATTCCACGGGATGTTCGGAGAAAGCGAAAAGAGATATAAGGACAGTTGAGGAGAGAAAATGATTTTGGATATGCATGCACGGTTGCATAATTATTAAGAGCGCCACCTTTGTTAGTCTTCTGTATGAACATCTAATTTGTTATTTTATTGTTTACTATAAAGGATCAATAATTTCGATGGAAACAGCTTAATTGTAAAGTTTTAAAACAGGAAATAGCAATTTATAATACAGAGTCATTTTCTCCTCGTCTCAACCTTCCTTTTATCCCTTTTCACTCTCTCCGCACTTCGACTGGTAAAGTTGTACACTTGTATTTTACGCACAAACATTATTATTACGCATTAATAAATGTTCAATAACATATCGCTTGACTTCATAAACCATAAATAAAACTGGATTCAATGGAACACGTAAGTATTCAATCATTCAGACAAAGCTTTTCAGTCTACGTTTTTAGTGGGGGTAAACCTATTTTAATGTGTCTGAGGTCTTTGTTCCGTTTGTCAAAGCGTCTTAGACCAACATAAGAAAGACTGATGGAATACGCTTCTCTCTATAGGATATTACACAATCAGCCAGCAGAATTATTTAAACTAATTAACTAGCTACACGTGCCGTACCTACAAAAATTACTTGGGTGCAAATTATTAAAACTATTGTACAAAATGTTTATGTCATTGTGGTTTAGTCCGCACGTGAATTCATTACGAAAGCTTATGTTTCCAAAAAACCACAGTTCCTTTTCCGGGATTGGATGGCAAGCATTTTACGGATAAGTTTAATTTGACAATGAATTCAATGAAAAACTTAAACATAAAAATTGTTAAAATATTCAGCCTTTTGATTCCCTTTAAATTGATTTGCATTTGACGAATTGCTGCCACCATTGTAATCAAGGTACGACATCCGAATCGGTATTCGAATTCAAATCGGTATTATATTAATATTTTGCAGTATTGTAATCCGAAGAAGTATCCATATTTTTGCCAGAAAAATATTTTAATGGCAATTTATAATAACAAATACATTAGAAATTGAAATTCGTATTCAAAAGTTGGCATTTGGATTCCGATACTTTATTCGTATTCGGAGATTCCTCCATTATGTTGCTCATTCCCGCCTTCGGGCAAGTTTGTTTTTGCAAAATCAAGGTATTGTAACGATGATCTTTTTCATTGCTAGTAATAAAACTATTTCGTCCATAAAAGCGTCGATTTTTGCCAAATCAGAGTTGCGGAGTCAATTAATAATTTCTTTATTGATTCTGCGGTTATTTTAAACTACAAATTATGCCAGATTGCATTACAAATAAATTTTTAAAAGTATTTGAAAAGTATTTGAAAAGTATTTGAAAAGTATTTGAAAAGTATTTGAAAAGTATTTGAAAAGTATTTGAAAAGTATTTG
>JAQGBT010006902.1:0-11743 GCA_034698585.1 Disparrhopalites patrizii | reverse complement strand
TTCTCGTGTCATGGATTTTATCACTTTTTTATCTTACGTTTTCTCGTGTCATGGATTTTATCACTTTTTTATCTTACGTTTTCTCGTGTCATGGATTTTATCACTTTTTTATCTTACATTTTCTCGTGTCATGGATTTTATCACTTTTTTATCTTAAGTTTTCTCGCGTCATGGATTTTATCACTTTTTTATCTTACATTTTCTCGTGTCATGGATTTTATTACTTTTTTATCTTACGTTTTCTCGTGTCCTGGATTTTATCACTTTTTCTCTCGTGTTTCATGGAATTTATCACTTTTATTTTCTTGTTTCTCTTATTTTAATATTTTCTCTTAATTCTGTTTCCACCTTTATTAATATCTCTTAATTGTCTTTTCTTTAATTTTAATCATGTCTCTGAATTCTCCATTCTATTCCTTTTCTCCTTACTTGAAATTCTTTTTTCTATTACATAGTTCTCTCTTTCCTCCTAATTTTCGTTTCTGGTATACTCTTAATTCTATTTTCTATTATTTTTTTGTCTCTTAATTTCCGATTTTTTGTCTCAGTTCTTTTTTCAGTGCTTACAGCGTTTCTCTGTTTTCTTTTAGTTCTTTATTAATGTCTCACTTAACCCTTTCTTTGTCCTTTGCATTCTCAGCTATTGTCTACACTAATTTATATATTGAACATTATATTGTTCTCTCCGTTGATGTTGTTTTTTTCCGATTTTTCTTACTACTTTTTCTTCTACTACTTCCTTACCCGTTTCCTTCCTTCGTCTTCCGTTCTTTTCTCCTTTACTCCCATTTTCCATATTTTTGTTTATCCACGTATATTTAGCCCTCATTCTCAATCTCGTATATGTGGAAGCATATACAGTTTTTTGTAGGTTCTATAAACAAAAGTTTTTCTTACACCTTCGTTCATCCTTCGCTTAACCTTCCCTTTGAATTTGCCTATTCCCTCTCATACATTTCATGCATATGTACGCGTTGATATACATATGTACGTGTCTCAGATGTCTGTGAAACAAGAATCAAGCCGCAAGGAGCCAAGTAGGGAATTATATCCCAGGTTCATCAGAGGTTATCCGAGGAATAAATCGATATCTCTAGGCCGTGTAGCAAGTCCTGTAATAATACCTTTAAGCTTTCTTCTTACCGCATTACTCCGGCATTCCTTGTCCTTTTAGATTTTTTCTCCCTCCTCGCTCTGATTTAGAGACATTTCAATGCTGATTCAGCCCCTTTTATTCTCATCTAATCTCCAATCCTTCCCCTTTTCATTTCTGTTTTTTCCTTCGGTCCTCAGGAAATTTCGAAATGAAAAATAATTCGGGTAGTGTCTTTTTCTTCTGGTGCTCTTCTGTAGAAATAGCTTCCGTTTTTTTGGGGGGGGGTTCAACTAGCACCGTGGCTGCTTATTTTCTATGGCCATTACATCTAATTTATTTCCAGAGTAGATACCATTTCCCGGCATTAATAGCAATTATGTGTTTAGCCGGATTTTCTGCGGAGGTTTTTTATCCCAAAGGAATTGAAACCCAAATTGGCTCCTCGTGGATTTCTCGAGGTTCGACGCCGGAGAAAGAGAAAGTGAGGAATTGTGTACATAAGTAATGATTTTCTCCCATTTATCACTCCATATTGGGTTTGGGCTGGAGACGTTTCCCCTCCAAAGTAGCTTCAAATGACCGAAAATACCCTGGGAAAATCCCGGGAAATCGTCCTTTAATTAATTGTCCGATGATTTTCTCTTTCCTTATTCCAATGACCAGTTACACAAATGAAATGGCGTACATTTGAGGGGGAAACATGTTTTATCCAGAGAATTTTGCCAGTATTATTAGATATGTTTAAGGCTAGTATTTTTAAAGGCCTTAAAAAGATCCAAACAATCGGATTTTTTGCACAATTCCGGGAATTCCGTAACCTGAAAAATGCAAATGAGAGAGCTCGAATTTATGCCTCATCTCCTGTAATTATTTGAAACTTTTATTTTATTTCCTTCAAGACACATTTGATATATATTACACTGTAATAATTTTATTTTTTTATCCATTTATTACATAATGAATGATCCAATCAGCACAATTTACAGTATTTAAATTTTTTTTTTCCACCACATGTATTGATAGGAATAATAATAAACCCTTTGAAAACACCTGAAAACAATTGAAAAAACGAGACAAGTTATTATTAATTAAATAAAAACGTTTGGAAGAAGTATGTATGGTTATGGTTTTCCAGTTACAACGCCGATGCGCGGGAGATTTTTAATTTTAAATTATACTCTGTATTATTTGAAATATTGGAAGAATTTATATAAATAAATAAAAATGCTTGCGGGGAAAAATTAAGAATTAGCAAGACTCATCTGGCTCAATTTTTCCTCGTTTGACTCCATCCTCTAAGGTACTCGTTCCAAGCATCTCTTTCTTGTTCAGGGAAAATCATATGAAAAGGCATGCAAAATACATATACAACATTTGGAATTAAAAATTCTAAATCCATAAATGACGTAAATACGATGAAAATCACTTTTAACCACGCTTTGACTGCCTTCAAGTAACAAGGATCAATGGAGATTCTTATGCTTTCTAGTTACAATTAACAAGAAGTGATTAGTTTTTAGGTATTTTTTATAAAGGTTTTAGAGTGTGATGTTATTCTATAGAGAAATATTTGGAATGTTTTATTTTTTTTAAATTAATTTATTATATAATTTTTTCCAACAATTTTCCAGCTAAATTGTCCATACACATTTTTTTTTTTAATTTTTATCCACGTACTTTTTTTCCCCATACATAATATCTCCATCATATGTCAAGATACACATATTGTAATAGAGAACATAATCTGTGGCTTCCTTGGGCATCCTCAACATCAATGGTATTTTACCATGATGATTTCATTTACAATCTATGTATTTAAATAACAATCATGAACCGTACGCCTATACATATGTATACTTATGTAAACAGTTACCAGTAAACTTCCAACATTCAAAAATTTTTGTCTCCCGAAATCTATGTCCTGTCACGGTAAAATGCATTTTTTTGAGAATTATTAAAAATTGCTAAAAATAAATCAAACTCACTTTTCTCTTAATTGTACTCAATTCTACAAAAATCTTTTGGTCTGATTCATTTACATTTTTAAAAAATTTCTAAAAA
The DNA here is from genome assembly GCA_034698585.1 of Disparrhopalites patrizii. Classification (NCBI taxonomy): domain Eukaryota; kingdom Metazoa; phylum Arthropoda; class Collembola; order Symphypleona; family Sminthuridae; genus Disparrhopalites; species Disparrhopalites patrizii. The sequence continues at coordinate 8,586 of JAQGBT010006902.1, read as the reverse complement.
TGATAAAACTATTTGTCTCTACTACTCTTCGATTTTTACAAATAAAAATATGATTTTTATACAAGAAATTTTGTTTTACAATTGTGTCAGTTTAATGCTCTTAATTTTTTTTTGTGGTCAAAAACTTTCCATGTGGTCTGTTCATTGTGGAAATAATTTTATAAATTTGGACAAAATTAAATGTAAACATTTTGCGGAATTAGTTTTTCGTCAAATTTTAACCTTCAAAATAAATTTTTGTACAAATTATGAATCAATTTTTTTCAATTAACATCCAAATTTTAAACGAATTCGAATTTCGTACCAATTAAAAATCGAATTTTTAACTACTTAAAAATAAAATTTGGACCAATTAAAAATAGAATTTTGAACCAATTCGAATTTTGAAGCATTTAAAAATTGAATTTTGTGTCAATTTAAAATCAAAATTTGTCCGATTAAAACATTTAACATTGTACAATGTAAAAATTAAATTTAGTAACAGTTAAAAAAAATATTTTAATATTTAATCAAGTTCACAATTTGAATGGAAATTCAACTTCATCAGACGAAAAATTCAAGGGGAAAATATTCTTACAAATTCAAAATTAAAAAAGTATAAAAAAACGTCTGTAATAATAAAACTGAAAAGAAATGTAAATTGTCCAAATACAGAAGACACAAGTTGAAAAATATTTTCAACCTGAGAGAAAGTCAGACTGTGTAAAAAAGAGAGCATTTCCGATCAATTTAAACCGCATTCCGTAATGTAGAAGGCTTATTATATAGAGAATATATGACTTTTCCATCCACACGCGCATACGTATATACATATGTATTAGATAGCTTAAGTCCCCACGCACTCCCACACACCTTTCACAATGTACACACAGTAATAGTGGCTAAAGGGTTGGGAGCAAAAGGGTGAAGGGTCACAATTTCATCTCTCTCTCATGTTCCTTTTTATTGCAGCTGATACAGTACACATGTTACATGTCCCACATGTGTGTCTCTCTCCTCCCACATTATGCTAAATGTCAAGTTAAACCTTACACGCCTGCCTAAAGTCATAATTGTAGTCACATCAATATTTGAACAGTATATGCTAATATGTAATGTAGAAGGTATGTAAAAAGGTACTCATTTGTAATGTAGAATGGCATGCTCTATATGTAATGTATACAAGAGGGAAACACAGTAGATGGGAATATAATATGGGAAATTCAGGATTTTCTGGAATAAAAGGCATATGGTCAAAATCAAATTCTATAGTTTTTTAAAAATTGTACTAGACACAATGTGTTCAAATATAGAATTTTCCGCTCTAAAAAAAAACTCTTCACAAGGTTAGGCTATCGGCAAGTTTCAAGTCAAGTTTGAGGTCCGTGGAAGTGTTGATTATTAAAAGGCCTGTTATGTTAGACGCCTTTGATATTAGTAGCTGGTGGACTTTCGCGTAATTTCAAGTTCAATTCATTTTCAAGTTTAAGTTGACAGTCTCCAAGTTCAAGTAGCCAGAAAATCTTGCCAAAAAATAGGCTTTCATTTGATCTGTTCAAGTTCAAGTTTAAGTCCTGTTTTAATTAAAATTTATTTTTGACTTTTAAGTCAAACTGCCAATGCGATAATGTCACCTTCAAAGTTCAAAGGACTTTCAAGTTCATGCTTCAAGTTTAAGTTGCTGAAAAAATTAGTCATCTGAGATGCCATTTCGAAATTCTGGCAACAGATCATATTTAATTGAAGAACCCTTCCAAATTGAGATTCAAAACTAGTTCAAACTAAAACAAAATCAAATGTACAGCAAGTTTAAATTTGAAATAAGATAAATTCATAACAATTTAAAATTTAAAATAAGATAAATGCAGAATATTTTCAAATTCAAAACATGCTCAAATTTAAAGCAAGTTTAAATTTAAAACATGTTCCAATTCAAAATTGGTTTAGATTCAAAACAGTATCAAATTCAGAATAAATTGAAGTTCAAAACATTATCAAATTCAAAACAAGTTCAAGTTCAAATTCAGAACAAGTTCAAGTTCAAATTTAGAACAAGCTCTAACTCAAAACAGTATCAAATTCAGATCAGATTCAAAACATTATCAAATTCAGAACAAGTTCAAGTTCAAATTTAGAACAAGCTCAAACTCAAAACAGTATCAAATTCAGATCAGATTCAAAACATTATCAAATTCAGACCAAGTTCAATTTCAGGACAAGTTCAATCTCAACTGAAGCATGCCAAGATAGACTTGTTAGGAGTTCTACGTCAATAGCACTCTATTGGATTCATAAGTTGCCATGGAAACCAAACGGAATCCGGAACGCCCTATCATAGACAGTGTAAAAAAAAAGGTGCAGACTACGCCCATATAAAGTAAAGCGAGTCAGATTGAACTTGACTGAAGCCAATATGAATGCATAGTAGGAAGATTTACGTATGTATTTCAAATGTATATTATAATGTATGTAGATTAGATAGGAAAAAGAGTTTTACAACCTACGTTTTCATCCGGAAATATTTCGTCCATTGTTTCTTCTATGACTTGAAGGAATGTTATCAAATATTTAGATATTATTTATAGCATTTGTCAGAGTAAAAGCACATGAATTACGTCAATCTTATCGTTCACACCTCTAATTTTTATATTACTTATTCCATTTACGTATTTAATGTAGGTAGGTAATTAAAATGATCTTCTGGTTCAGTTTTTTTCTCTGGTGATTTCTCTCAATTTTTTTTAGAATAGTTATAACTAATGTATTAACAATATATATTTTTAAATATTTTTTTCAATGTTTTTTTTTTGTTATTTTTTTGTAATTGTAAATTTGGTAACTGCATTTTTTTTTTACCTTTCCCTCCTTCTGGTTTGTGTAACTTTTTCTCTTTTGTTTGCCCTGATTTTTGTGTTGGTGGTCATTCCCAATTTTTTTTCTATGGAGTTGTTTTTTTTAAATATTTTTTTTTGAATTTTTGTTTATTTATGGTGGTAATTTTTTTTTAAATTGCGGATTTTTGATTGTTTGCAGAGCTCATCAATCATTCTGCGCCGTCTTCCTTGGTTTTTCTAACGGCATGACCCCGGAACTGGGCTTGAATTTTCGTGGCTGCTTTATTCAGATCAGGGTCCGTCAAGTCTATATCCAGTTCTTCTTCTCCAGCCGCGGCTCCATCTCCAGCCTCTTCACCGGCACCACCATCCTTGTCCTTAAAAATACAAAAAAAAACATTTTTCCAAATTAATTCTCCAATTCCTTTCCAAGAACAATATTAAACACAAACCCTTGTTAAATCATTAACTCAAAATTATTCCAGCAAAATCATTATGGTGAATGGTGAATTACAATGGACAATTTTAAAAAATTGCCCAACATCAGTCTGGACATGTAACGTTTACATCCCGTCAAATGGAAAATGGAGATTAGGATTGGAATAATGCATGGCGCCGTTTTGTACCATGATTTTACACATATTCACAATGCAGTTGCAGTTAATTTGAACTTTATTACCCGTAACATTTTATGGCTTGTACTGGAGAACGTCATTTGTTTGGGAAATTTTTGGCACAACTCATATGGATGAGACCCAATCTATAGGGCCAAATAAATAGTCTGGCCAAAAACGGAGGATGGGAGACAAATAATAAGGGAAAGTGGAGGAGAAAATTCTGGAGCGAAAATATAAGTTAGAACCTAAATGAAGACATTGACAATACGAATATAAATGAGGGAGAGCAAGTCAATGGGAAGGAAGTCATTGGGAAAGTCTAAACGGCTTCGACGTTTAGGGTTTATACAGTCACATATTTCTTTAGCTTTCTTTTTGCCATTCTCTCTTCTTTTTGCTACAATTCTGTCTTTTTTTCAGTTTTTGTTTCTATCCAACTTGTCTTTTCCATTCTTTCTCTTTCTTTCTTGCTTTTCTCTCTGACCATTCTCTATAGCTTTTTTCTGACTTTCTTTTGCACTTTTTTCTCTCACTTTCTCTTTAAGTTTTTTCTCTGACTTTCTCGTTCACTGTTTTCTCTGATTTTCTCGTTTTTTTCTGAGCTTCTCATTCACTTTTTTCTCTGACTTTCTCTTTTATTTTTTTCTCTGACTTTCTCTTTTATTTTTTTCTGCAACTTTCTCTTTCACTTTTTTCTCTGACTTTCTCTTTCACTTTTTTCTCTGACTTTCTCTTTCACTTTTTTCTGTGACTTTTTCTGTCGCTTTCGTATCTGACTTTCTCTTAAATTTTTGCTGTGGCTTTTTCTGTCGCTTTCGTATCTGACTTTCTCTTAAATTTTTGCTGTGACTTTTTCTGTCGCTTTCGTATCTGACTTTTTCTTTCACTTTTTTCTGTGGCTTTCTCGTTCTTTCTGTGACCTTCTCCTTTACGTTTCACTGACTTTCTCTTCGACCTTTTTGTATGTTTTTACGCAACAATTATTTACCCTTTGCTTTCTCGATTTTCAAAGTATACCTTTGAATTCCGTCACCTTTCGCCAGCGTTTCTTTAGCAAATTTAGTTGATACGTTTTTGGTACCAAAAAAACCTTCCGAAAAACTCCATTGCCTTTATTTGCAGCTAAATTGTGCAAACACTCGGCCCAAGTTGTAAATCCTAATGGAATAAAGACATCGCACGAGAAAAGACAGACACAAAGAGAAAATCGACGAAAAACGAGAATTTTGTTTCGCTCTGTCGTATATGTATGTATATATTACTTTCTCTCTTCCAACAGCATTTCTCCATATTTCATTCAGCATTTAGTCCTTTCTCCAACTCAAGATGTTCTCTATCACCGTCGAAAAAACGTAACCAAGAGGAAATTTGGGCCAGAAACCTCAAGGATTCCCTTCAACCAACTGTACCTCGACATTCCCCCAATTTTCCTCCACCCCTTCCATGCGCCCATAATAATAAACCCATAAAACCAAGACGAGCCAAAACAAATGCAGGGAACACAAAAAAAAAGGAAAAAAGAGTTCCACAGAGATTTTTTTGGAGTACTCTCCACTATGAATTAACTGCCGTAAAAGAAGAGGAGAGAGAGAATTTTGGGGGGAAGGGGCGACTAAAGTAGATAGCAAAGCTTTTTAGAAAAAATGTTGTAACATATGTTGTTGGATAAAATGTACACAACAACTCCTTTCCCCCATGAAAATAAGGAGAGCATCCTCTTATTTTTTTTCAAGTTGTTCCCATTCCCAGCAAATGCCAAGAAATAAAAACCCTGAAGGAGTTCTTGCTGAGTAAAACTTATGAGAATGTACACAAACCACTCTCTTTCTCACTCCTCATTATAATAGGAGGGATTTTTTTCTTCTCTCTCTCTCTCTCTCTCTTTTATTCCCTTCCACCTTCTGTTCCATCCTTTTGTCTTGGTTGTTTTTACTGGCTGGAGGGTACACCCCAATTTTCTTGACCAAACACAATCCTATGTATCCGTCCAAGTGCCGGGCAAGTGTTCCAAGTGTGGATGAGGATGAGAGAAGGAAATGGGATGGAGGAAATCTAAACAAGGGCCATAAGGTCATAAATATGCGCTTTCTCCACCATTTCGGTGTCGGATTTTTTTTACCTATTTTTCTTTTCTTTCTCTCGTTCCATCTTTATCTCCCTCTCGGCCTCTCCTACTGTCTCTATCTCTGTCTGTATTAAATTTCTTCGTTCGTCCTTCTCCCATCTCTTTATATCTTAATCTCTCTCGATAGGTCTTGTATTAAGCCCCTCATTGTCTTTACCTAGTTATTGTCTTATTCCACACGCTGTCTCGCTTATTTGCTTTTCTATTCCGTCACTTGCTCGCCTCTTTCATTCCGGTGCTTTGTCTAATCATCAGAATGCTTTCTCTCCGTGCTTTCTCTTTATATCTCTGTACTTTCTTCACCTGCCCTTTCTTTATCTGTCTCTTTGCTTTGTCTCTGTGCTGTCGCTCCCAGTGCTTTCTCTTTGTTCTTTCTCTTCGTATCTCTGTGCTTTCCCTTTCAATTTGTACTTCCTTTATCAATCGCTGTGCTTTATTTTGCTGTTTTCTTTCTGGTTTTCAGTTTTTCTCTCGCTGTCCTTTCTCTTTCAGTTTCTGCTTTATCTTTGTTCTGTCTTTTTCGGTGTGCTTTCTATCTTCCCTTTTTATCTATGTCTGTGCTTTCTCTCTCTACCTTCTCTTTCTTTATCAATATCTGTGCTTTCTCTCTCCATCTGTATCTTCTATATCTATCGCTCTGCCTTTTCTTGCTCTCTCTTTCTATGTGTTTTCAGTATTTTCTTCCGCTCTCTGTGCTTTCTCTCTCCATCTTTCTTTACCTTTGTGCTTTCACTCTGCATCTTTTTTGTTTATCTTTGTGCTTTTACTCTCTATCTTCCTTTATCTATCTCTGTGTTTTCTTTTGCCGTTCTCCCTCTCCGTGATTTCAGTATTTCGTTTTCTTTGTCTGTGCTTTCGCGCTTTCTGTGGTTTCTCCCTCTAACTGTCCTCTTAATTTTTTGTGCTTTCTCTTTCGGTTCTCTCTGTCGTTTCAGTATTTTTCTTTCTCTCTCCTTTTCTTCTCTCTGCGCTTTCTCTTATTGTGTTTTCCCCAGTTTTCTCTCTTGTTTTCAGTATTTCTTTTTCTCTCTTATTTCTATTTCTGTTTATCTATTTTCTGCCTTGGTTTGCCATAATACTTTCCCTCCCGTTTCCCTATTTGTTTCACTATCAATCTATTTTTTGATTCCCCATATTTTATACATGCATTTCTTTCTTTTAGCTCTTCCTCTGTCACACTTTCTCTCTATTTTTCTAATTCGTTTGTCCCTTTCTTTGCCTTACTTATTTTCTTTGGATTACATATTCCTCTCTCTCTCTGCACCCGACTCGATACTTTCTCCTAGCGTATCTTGTGTCAACTCGGTTTGTCTTGCACCTTTTTCGCCGTCTGGCCGGTAATTCTCTCCTCAAATATTTGTACATTGTACGCGCGTGTAATGGTTGCACCACTCGAGTTTTTCCCATGTCTCTGTACTCTCGTCGAAGACTTGCTGGGAACGGAAAACCTTCCTTCTTTAATGCTTTCTCCCTTCATTGAAGCCGTCTTTGTTTTTCTACATCGTTCTCTCTCGCTGATCCCTTCCCCCAAATTTTTGAAAGTACCTATCTACCTTTTATTCTCTCTTTGTAGTATCATTTTAGCCCACACGAGCTTCCCGGACCGTGCCGCCTCCTTTCTCGCTTTGACATTCTCCGGAGATTTCACAGACACCGCCAGTAGGAATGTAGAAGGTACATGTGCCTGGACACATGCCTGAATGGAAAAAAAAATCTTTTTTCGCTGGAACGTCTATATGTATATACAATGTGGAGTCACACCCTCACGGAAATGTTATATACAAACGTCTCATTCAATTGGGCTCCACTTTCTACTTTGCCCCCGAAAAAAAAAACGAAACAGCTTCTCTCCTTCCATCGGATGAAATTTCATCGTGCTGGGGAAGAGAGAGAGGATGTTACAATTTCCTCAAATACATGCGTTTAAATGCTACTCACACACCGGAGTTCCCTTTCTCTGTCTATTTTGAAGAAGGAGATCGACCGAAAATTGAGGGCGGGAGGGCTAGGAAAGAACATGGAGGCCATCGTGACCAGTGACAACAGGAAAGAACCTTCGGTTTTCCGTTTCCTCTCATTCCACCTCTCCCTCAATGTCTCTTTCTCCCCTATCATATTACATTACCGGAAAAGTCATAACTGGACCGTGGATTCCCAATGGAACTCAATGGGATGATGACTTGGTGGTGCAAAAAGGGAAGAGCCGAGGAGGAAAAAAGGAGGTGTCGATCGAGGGAAGTGAAAGTAAGTCAAACCATGAAGCCGAAATTGAAGGGAAAGCGGAGGAGGAAATGAAAGGATGAGACCGTGTCTTTTAGCCCCAAATAATTGCCTCAATGTGGGAGTTGCAATGAGATCGAGCAAATAGTTTACTCAAGAAAAGAGAAGCTCCTCAAACCATGTCAGTGATGACAGGAGGCGGGGACTTCATACGAAATAAGACACAGAAGAGAGTACAAGTATTGGGAAGCTTTCGATTGGAAAAGTAACATTGATAAGGTGCTAATGTCCACCAAAAGAGCATTACACGGGGTGGGAGAAAGGGGACAAATACAGGAAGCGAGGAAAATTTAAAAGGGAAAGGGAGAGAAAAGAGATTGAAAGAATGGAAGAAGGAGATGAAAAATTGAGAAGAACGGCAGAGGAAAAATCAACGGATTGAGACGACAAAAATGGACAAAAAAGGGGGATAGAGAGAAAGAAGAAATGCAAGAAGAGAAAAAACGGCCAGAATGAAGAGACAGAGAAAGATAAAAAGAAGCACAAGAAATAAGAAACAATGGATACGGAATACAGGACGGGGGAAAGGAAAGAAAATATTGTAGATAAAACAGAAAAATAAAAAAGGAAGGGTAGAAATAAAAAAGAGAGAAATAAAGAAAAAAGCCAGGGTAGAGATAAACAAAACGAGAAATAATAAAGGGAAGAGTATAGATAAAAAGATAAATAATAATAGAAGAGTATAGATAAAAAAGATAAATAATAATAGAAGTGTATAGATACAAAAGATAAATAATAATAGAAGAGTATA